>JAODAL010003383.1:0-175018 GCA_025379985.1 Phyllomedusa bahiana | reverse complement strand
GGCGGCAGTCCTGTGGGGGGAAATCCCCTTGTTGTTTCCAGAGGTCAAAGGAAAATTTGGGAGACTGGTTCGAGCTGATAAAAAGGCAACAGTGACTCAAATACCCCACCCGTTAAAACCCAAGGTAGGCAGAAGAGCTCTCTGAACGCACATTTTCGGCAAAATTTTTGAGGGGGAGGGGCCCACAGAACAAAAGGGACCACCCCCCGGGTGCCACCCCTTTCAGTAAAAAAAGGGAAATGGGCCCCCAATTTTCCCCAAGCTCATCAAAAAATTGGAAAATTAGAAGTTTGGGGAAAAACTTTGCCGGGTCTGTTGAGTCTGGGTTTTCTGCTGGGGGAACATTGGGATTTTAAGGGTCAAAATTTTGGGCCGTCAACAACATGAAAGCATGGACCCACCCCGCCTTGTATCAAGGGTTCCCAGGCTGGTGGTGGTGGGGGGTCAGGTGTGGGGAATATTTTGGGGGCACTCTTTGGGCCCCTTTTGGTTTTCCAATTGAGCTTTCTTTTTTTGAAAAACCCCTTTTGGGGAAATCTATGCCACGAAGAATTTAAAAAAGGGGTTAAAGGGGAAAAGGGGGGGTCCAACCGTTTATTTAGCAGGGTTTTCCCTAATAAAGGGGGCCCCGGTGGATGTTTTTCCACATACAGTGCCCATAAAATTTAGGGGAAAACCATTTTGTCCCACGGGCCTCTGCAAACATAAAAAGCAAAATTACAGAAAAATTTCATAAAGGGCCCTTACAGGAGACTTTCTCTGAAGAGTTTTCTTTTTCTTTTCTTTTCTTCCATCTGCCCCCAATGGGCCTGAAGTCTTCCCCCACCCCAAAACTCTTCATTGTAGAATTTAAAAAAAAAATATTGTAGACCTTTTTAAATTTATCAGCACCCCTCTACCAATCCTATCTCAATAAAAAACTCCCCATCTATAGCCCCCTCATATGGTGAAAAATGACCCCTTTGTTTTCCCAAAACCCATTTAAAAAGTGCAGAAAAGTAAACCCCAAAAATTAGATAGGTAGTTTTAAATTTGGGTTTGGGGTGGGGGGGGGGGGGGGGTGTGCCCCTTTTGGTAGGTAAACTTATAGGTCCCCCAATAGGTAGGTATCTTGGCCCCCTATTAAGCAATAGTTATATAGACCCCCCAATAAGTAGAAATATAAAATCCCAAATTATGTAAAATATAGGCCCCCTGTAGGTAGTTTTTTTTGCCCCCTGGTACCCAAATTGTAGTACCCCAAATACCGGTGGGGTTATTTGTCCCAGTAGCCGGGGTTAGTTTTTTTTGGTCCCATTAGCCAGGTGGGTTTTTTTGCCCTCAGTAACCCCGTATAACCCCCGGGTGGGCCTTTTTAGTAGCTCTCTTTTGGCCATGTAGCCCCCCCCTGTACCCATGAAAAAAAGCCTCCTGTATTTCTTTGTAGTGCCCGTAGCCATATAGAAACCCCCCTTGTACCCTTTAAAAATAGCCCCTGTACCATTTTAGTACCCCCTGAAACCCTAATGGGCCCCCTTGGGCCATAAAAGTTTCCCTCTTTAGCCAGATATTTTCCCCCTGTAGCCTTTAGCCCCCTGTAGCCATATAGTAGCCCCCTACAGCCAAGTAATACCCCTATGTAGCCATAAAGATGCCCCCCTCCCACCCAGTAAGTTCCCCCCTGTAGCAAAAAAAGTTCCCCCCTGTCCAGCAAGTCCCCCCTAAAAGCAAAAGTTTTTTAAAATTTTAAAAAAAAATACTCACCTCTCCCTTCCCTCTCCATGTGGGGCCCAAAACAGGGGTGGTAAATTTAGTGAAAGGTGGCGTAAACCTTTTAAAACCCCGACCCCCCTTTCACCCAGCACACAGCTCCTGGGATCTCCTGGGACAGGCGGGAGTCAAGACTCAGCGTTGCAGGGGGGTGATGAAAGCCTTGCATCACGCCCCCTGCAATCCCCTAAAGTTTATTTTTCCCAACGTTTCACTAAGTGTGTACAAAAAAAAACAAAGGAGAAGCAGGACGGAAAACGTTTCCATCCTCCCTTTCTCCGTGGGAGCAGCTTTGTTTTAAGTTTGTGCGACTCGCTGGAATTTTTAAAACGGCCTTTGCAGAGTAAAGGGCCCAAAAACCCTTTTGGGGCTAGGGGTGTTCCACCGCCCCCCCCTCTTTTGTGAGCGGAGCCCCTGGGCTTGACCACCTAATGTTGTGTTTACTTTTACATTTGGGCTTTCTTAACAGTACTTTTTCTTGGGTGGCGGGGGGCCACAGACCAGCAAATTTAAAATTTAACCGGCTTTTTATTTAAAAAAATTCATGGGTTAACAAACAAAAGCTTCCCCCTTTTTCCGGGCCAGGGGTTACCCCCAAAAAGGGCCAAATCCAGAGGTTTTAAAAAGCATTTTTTTCCAAAATTTCTCGGATCTTATAGGAATTTTTTAAATTTGGAAGGGGGGAGTATGGCACAACTACTAAACCCCCAAGGGACATGATTTTTTAAACTGACAGCCCAGGAAAGGGGGCGAGCAAAAAAATTTTGGAAAAGAAACCCAGGGCCCCGGGGTTCACTCTGGGGAGCGGGTTTGCATTTAAACCCTCAGGGGGGGAAAAATCTGCCCAGAACAAAAAATTAGTCATGTACTCCAAAAAAATCGGGCCTTTAGGGAAAGAGTGGCAAAAAGAAGGGCCCTTTTTAAAAGTAACCAAAGGGAAGTATGTTTGAAAAAAAAGTTTATGAAGGGAACCCCACAAGCATGTGGAATAAAGTACTGGGTCCTGTAATGGTCATGGGTATGGGTTTCCGGGTTTTGAACCACCCAAGCGTTTGGGTGTGGGGCCAAACCCAGGAAGTGGAAATTTAAGTGGGTTCCCGGTTTTAAAAACCCCAGAGCCCCCCGAAAAAGCAGGATGTACTTGCTGCGGGGGGGAGTTTTACTGGGTCTTTCCCCCCCCCTTGAATGTGATTTTTGCTTGCGGGTGGCAGCCGGGGGTTGTAGCGTGGTACAAATCGTGAAAAGAAAGGCGTAGCCCCGGGGCCCACGACAATTTTCGGGGCAGGCGGAAAAGGGGTTTTCAGAGTCGTTAAACTTTTAGGCAAGGTCAGAACACAGGGAAAAGTTGGTAAACATTCAGGAACATTTTCTCTAGGGCACGGAAGGGGAAAACCAAAATTTTCCAGCAGGGAAGTGACGGGGACCCCATAAAAATTAAAGGGTCGGTGGGCTTTTTCCCCAATTCCCAACCCATCCCGGGCCCTTTAAAATTTTTAAAACATAAAACGAGGGGCACCGCATTCCGGCCGAAGGGGAGGGGGAGCAGGCAAGGGGCGTGGTAAAGTGAGTGGGAGGGGGGGGCCCCCCAAAGGTGCGACCGCGGCCAGTATCCCCGGCCCAACCGGCGCCACCCTTTCCCCCCGCGGGTTTTTCCCCCCGCAGAGGGGGACACAGGTGGGGCCCCGAACCCGCGTACCGGGGACGCGGCGCCACCCATTACTTTTCCCTTCCCCCGTTTTGGGAACCCCCCCTTCCCTTTTTTGGCTCCCAGAAACCTTTGGGAGAGATATAAAATTCAGGGAAAATTTGATTTGGCTCCCAGGATCTTCCTCAGGCCCTTTAAGTTTTTCCCAAACCAAAAAGGGGGAAGAAACGCTTCCCTCAAAACCGTCTTAAAGGCCAAGATTTCCTTTTTTTCCAAAGATGTCACGGAATCAGTCCCGGGGGGGGCGAAAACATTTTCTGAGAGCCCCGGTTAAGGACCAGGGCTTAAGGGGGGGAAAACATGGAAGGAGTTTTGAATCCGGATTGATAAAGGAAAAGGCGGGAGCTGGAAACGTCCCCGGGGTTTCAGTTTCCCCGAAGCCCCTTTGGGAAGGGGCCCCCAGGAAGCGGGGGGCCCAAATTTTAACTGGGCCCTTTCAGGCAAACATACTTTGGGGAAAACCCAAAACCCTTTGTCCCCGGGGGGGAAATTTCCGGGGGGGGAAAGTCTTCTCCTTTTGTCTGCCTAAAACTTCATACGAGCTGAGGTCCGAAGTAGGGGGCCGAGGCTCTTACCAGAGGGCCCTTTTTTTTTAAACCCCGAACTTGGTCATCGAAAAAACAGGCCCCCTTTCCAAATTTCAGGGGCGTGGAAAGGGGTACGGGGGGGGGGGCGGAAAAAGACCACAAAAAGGGAGATAGCCGGCTCCCATTAAAAGTCCGATGGAAAAAAGGGGAATTTCGGCCCGGGGAACCCGGGGGGCCCCCTTTTTCGCCCATTTGGGTCAAAAGTAACCGGTAAAAAAATGGCGCAATTATTCCCCCAAAAAATTGTTCACTCCCCACCTGACCCTTTGGGGACTTAGGGGGGTTAAAAGGCGATGAAAATTCAAATTTTGACTTGAAAGGGGGAAAAACACAGCGCGAGCTAAAATTTTTTGATTTTAATTTGAACCCCTCGACCCGGAAAACGATGTGAAAAAGGTTTAAAAAGGGAAGAGGGAAAATTTTCCCGGAAAAAAGGGAAAAGGGCCCAAAGGGTGGAGGGATGGCAGCCGGGGAAGAGGCAAAAAAAGGGAAAAATTTAAAAACCCGGGTCCTTATCCACCTGATGACGAATCCCTGAAGAAACCGGTAGGTCCGTGAAAAAACCCCTTGGTATGTGCGCCCAAAGGTTTCGGGAAAAGGGGCCGGCAGAAAGAGACATGCGGGCCTATGGCGTGGGACCTTTTTTTCCAACACAGGGGACCCCGGAGAAGGCAAATTTCCCTTTGAAAATTTGTGCCCAGATTTCCCCCAAACCATTGGGCCCCAAAGAGATCAGAGCTTTGTTTTGCCGGGTGGGGAACTTTTTTGGAGATTACGGGAGCCAGTAACCCAAACCCTTTTGGGGGGAAAAATTTTGTGCTGGACACGAATTCTTTCACCCAACCAAATCAGGGGCCCCGGGGGAGGGGGGAAACAGCCTTGGGAATTTTTTCAGCGGGCCGGGAAGTAATGTGAAAGTAAAAGCGGGAAAAAGAAAAGCCCCAAACTGGTTTTGGGAAGGGTTTTAAAAAATGGGCCTCAAAAAGACCCCAGTAAATTCTTGAAATTTCCTTTTAAAGGATGTAAAATTTTGGGTAAACGAGCCCCTTCCACCCAGATGTTGCCATTCCCCCAGGGCTAAACTTGAACCAAAGAGCCCCCGGGATCCCCCAATGGCAAAATTTTCCCCCTTCCGCCGGGCCAAAAGGTTTTTGGAAAAGGGAACCTGCATGTGGGGGAAGTTTTTGCCTTTGGGATTTTTCTGTTTTGGGGCCCGCCCCTCCCCCCCCCGGAAGGGGCATCCCCCTAAAGGGAAAAAGGGCTTTGGGAATCGGGCGGGACCAACACAGGGCGTTTTAGGAGAACCCAAGTCTTTAGCCCCAAAAAACCCCTTTTTCCCAGCCCCGGAGGCCAACATCTCGGGTTCGAAATTCTTCCGTTTGGGGGCCACAAATAGGAGCCCACCAGGTGGGGGAATGGGGAATTTTAAAAAGGCCGGTTTTAAAAGTTGGCGAAGCCCGGGAAATTCCCCTTGTATCGCCCGAACGCCACAGGACGGGGTTATGCAAAAAAGCAAAATTTTTTGCGGGGTCCATCTGCAGACCCCGCCGAGACTATTCCCCCGGGGGAAAGATAGGCGGGTTGGTGGAAAAAAACATTTCTCCAGCTTGGTTTACAGCCCGGTTTTGGGGCAGCCCCTCAGAACTTGGCGCATTGTTTTGGGATAGGCCCGGAGTTCGGGGGAAAAAAGGATATCATCTAGATACACTAGGGCCCACAGGTGTAAAATTTGATCCCGGAAGACATCTTTTAAACGAATTTTTTGGGAACACAGCGGGGAGCTTGCATAGCCCAAAGGGCATAAACGAAATACTCGAAATGTCAATCCCCCGGGTTTAATTAAAACCCGGGTTTTCCAGTGGGCCCCCCTTTTCTGAATTCTGATGGGGAAAAATGGGCCCCCTTACGGGTCCAATTTTGGAAAAACCTTTAGCCCCCTTGAGGCGGCCCAAAAAGCCCCTTAAAGACCCGGGGGAGAGGGTGGGGGTTTTTTTTTGGGGGATTTTATTTGGGACCTCGTATCCAATACCCGGACCGAGGGAAAAAACCTTTTTTCGCACGAAGGGAAAAACCCCCGGCCCGGCGGGGGAAGGGGTTTTGCGGATAAACCCTTTTCTGAGGTTTCATGTATATGGGCCGCAGGGTTTCTGAGTTCCCGAAAAGGGGAAAATACTTCTCGGAGAATACGCCCCCCAAAACCCCGGGGAATTTCTAGGGGCGGGCCCTGGGAGGTTTTGGCGGGGCGACTGTGGAAAGGGGTAGGCATGGGTTCGGGGGTGCCCCCAAAAAACATAGGTTCGGGCATTTTTGGCCCCAAGGAAAGACCTGCCTGTCTGCTAGCGAGCGGGGGGGCGTGACATTGCAGCCGGGGAAAGCCCTAAAAAAAATGGGCAGAGGAAGAAACGAGGGGGACGGGGAAATACTTTGATTTCCCCTTTATGTAAAAGCCCCTACACGGGGGGTTTCCCCCGGCGGGTTTAAATGTACTGGATGGGGTCACAAAGGAGCCCCACTGCCCGAAGAAAAAAGGGGGGGCTTTCCAGACGGACTCCTGGAAAGTGGTCCCGGGGGTTTGGCAAGGGGCCCATAAATTTGAAGTTTTTTGGCGGGCCTGGGGACCCAAAAAGGCGGAAATCCGGAAGAAGGACCAGCATCAGACTTCACCCCCCTTTGGCATCTTTCCAGGGGTTTGGAAGGCGGAAAACAGCCCCTTTAAGGGACCTCCCTAACGGAAACCTTTTTTTGGGGGGTTTTGGGGGGGAGCTTTTCCCCGGCCCGCGGGAACTTTAAGCGGATAGCTTTTTGCAGAAAGGGTTTTGGGGGCGGGCGCAGTGGGGGAAAAAGGGTTTCCCCTTTTGCCCGCCCGGGGGGTTCAGCTCCGCCCCCGTTAAGTGGGCCCGTTTCCCCTCCCTGGGTTCCACATCGGGGGCCCAGAGGAGGCGGCAAAGGAGAACGCTGGAATACCGGAGCCAGGCGAAGCAGCCGCAGGGGGGCGTGTAGAATCTCATTTTTTGGGAAAGGAGCTCTTCCTGCCCCCAAGCAAACCTTACTTTCAATGGGGGGTTTGGGCCAGGTGAAAATTCGCTCAGGGAGGTGGGGGGTCTCTTGCTGCCAAAGCGTTTTTTTTTCCCCGCTGGACAAAACCCTTTTTAAAGGTGGCGCAAAAAAAGGGGGGGACTTTCCAAGCAGCTCCAAAACCGGGGTTTCAAATTTGAACCGCTTGGGTCTCCCACGGAGGAGTCGCCCTGTAGAAGCTAAAAGAGCGGGGTTTTTCCCCGGGGTTTATTCTTTTGGGGCCTTTCTTTGGGGAGGGGCCCCAAAACCGGGGAATGCCCATTATCCCCCCCTACTGTATTTTTTGGCCATAAGACCGGCTCTCCAAAAGCCCTGGCCGTAATCCAGATCCCTGGGCATTATATCGGTTCACCCAATTTTAAAGGGTTCCTTATTTGCTAAAGATCTTTCATTTTTCTTTTCGGGACCCACTGGTGGGGGTTCCGATAGCTCTAATCTGTTACTTTGGTTTTTGGGCCCTTTTCTCGGGTTTTTAAAGGGGTAAATGTTTTTTTTTTTAAGCCCAGAAAGTTGGATCTTTTCCCTGCTCTTTCCCACTTTCCTCAAAACACTTCAAAATTTTAACCTTTACCCCCTTGGTGGTGCCTCCATCAAGTGTCGGGGAATAAATATCGGTAAGCCCCCTGAGCCCTTTTTTAATACCTCAATTACCCCCCTCTTTTCCCTCAAAAATTGGGTTAAAGGGAAAACAAAAAACGATGGATGAAACCTTCTGCCCCCCTTACTTGCAAGGGGCCCCATTTTAAAGATAAATGACTTTCCAAAAAAATTATTTTGTTACAAACAATCCCCTTTTGCTTAGTTTTTAAAGATGTCCGCCAACTTTATACCGCTTTAAATTTTTTCCTTTTGGGAAAATTAAAAAACGCCCCGGATCCCCCTTCTAAATAAACCTCCCAAGGTATGGGGGGGGGGGTAAATTTTGCCGGATCTGGGGTTTTGTAAAAATTTTACCCCACCTATGCGTCCGGATCGGATTGGGTTAAACAGTCTTCCAAATTTTTTTTTTCCAAATTTCCTATGAGGCGGCACTGGTTCACCCATGGACGCTTTCCCGGCCTTCTTCATACCAAATATTTAGCTCTTCCTAAGGGGGCGAAAAATAGCCTCATTGTGAGGGACACGATAGGGGAAACCTGGAAGGTCTGTAAACCCCGTTTTTCTCTGGGCCCCAACCCCAAACCCGTAGATACCCCTTTCCCCATTATGGGCAAAACCCCCAAAATTTAAACCTGGCCCTTTATAACCCCCCAAATTTAAAAATCTGGGGAGTAAAGGGATTTTTAAATATTTTTCCCGCTTATGCACCCTTTCCCAAACCCAAAGGATTTACTCTCTCTCAGAAAATTTTCTCAAAAAAAATTTCCTTGCCCCCCATCGGGATTTTTTTTGGGTTAATCCCAAATAGTGAGTTTTTAAAAAAAGGTTTAAAAAGGGCAAAAGGGAAACCATTGCATTTTAAGTTGGGAAAGCTTTTTATAATGTTTTATCGGGCCCCAATTTTTCAACAGACCACTCTTCCGCAATAAGCGATTGCGTTGGGGGTTTTAGAAGAACCCAGGGCCTTGGGGAGGATTTTTTTAAGTGGGGAGAAGGTCACCCTAACCCGGGGATCTTTTTAAACAATTCTCCAAGGGGTGAAACCAATTTCAAAGGGCCAATTTGGAAACATTTAGCCCCCTTGAGGGGGTCAAAAAGCTCTGGATTTAGTGGGGGGAGGGTAGCGGTTTTTTCATTGGGGATTTTTTTTGACCCCTGTAAAATAAAAAACAAGGGGGCCCATGGGGAAACCCTCCTTTTTCTGCAGAAAAAAACCCCGGTCCGGCGGGGGAAAGGGGGTTTGCGGATAAATCCTTTCTGCAGGGTTCTTTGTTAAAAAGGGCCGGGCATGGTTCCCCGAGTCTCCGACACCGGGAAAAAACTTCTCGGAGAATACGTCCCCCCAAAAAACCCGGTACTCTGTGGAAAGGCCCGGGAGAGGGTTGGGCGGGCGGATGTGGAGAAGTGGAGGAATCGGTCGGGTGCCCCAAAACATAGGGTTTTGGCATTCTGGGAAGTCCATAAAAATATTGTTAATGATAAATGGAGGGACAAGTTTTTTTAGAAATTTCCCATTTTTGCAATTTTTTTGGGTTTAATATTTTCCCCCCAAAAAAGCTTGTCCAGACCGTTTGCCGGGGGCCTTGCCCCAAGGGGTGGCCCCCCCCGCACAGATTTTGGGCCCTTTTATTTGGGCCCGTGTTGGGAAACCATGAAGTTTTGGGGGACAGGCTTTCAAACTTAATTTTTTAAGCTTCGGGTCATTTAAATTTTGAGCCAAAACACGCTCCGTTCCATAATTTACCAAAACAATTTTTTGGGAAACCCGGGCCCAAATGCACATAATTTTTTTTTAGCGGGAAAAAGGGAAGCCTCCTGGGCCAAAAGGTTTGGGAAACCAAAATGTCCCCACAATTTCAAAGGGGAAATGAACCCCGGTGGTCCAAAAATCCCTCCGAAATGGAAAAGAAAAAACTTTTTCAGGCTAAAGGGAAAAAAAAATTTCTTTTAAATTTTTTAAAAATAAGAAGGATTTCATAGGTAACTTTTACAAAACCCCCCGTAGATCAAGGAGGGTCAAGCAGCCCTTTTTTTTTAAAACAACCCCCTGGTATCTCTTTTTCTCGACTTTTTGGGGGGCTCGGAAGCTTTGGATGCTGACCCCATAACATGGGATTTCCTTACCATATCCTGGAACCCCCCGCTCTGGATTCAATGGGTAACTGTGGCAAAGTTGGGGGTTAATTTGTCCCTAAACCCATTTCTTCCCTTTTTGGGTTTGGGGGAGGGGGGCCCCTGTGAAGAAAACTCACGCATTGTTTACCACAGTAAATTTTTTTTCAAACCCTTTTTTTTCCCGACCTTACTTGGGTTACAAGGTGTTGTGGATTTGTCTTTAAACCCTTTTAAAGCGTAATGGGTACCAAAGTTTTTGTGTTGTTTTTGGGTTTTTTTTTTTTTTTTTTTGGGGGGGAGGGTTTCTTTTTTTTTTATTTTTTTTTTCTTTAGTGAAATGGAGGGCTTTTTTTTGCTTCAATTTTTATTTTTATGATAACCCAAAATATGTCATTAGGGTATTTTTTACTTTTTATTTTCTTTGTACTTTTCTTACGGGAGTAATGAAGCCTTTTAAAAATTTCTTTGTGTATCAAGTAGTATCTCATCTAATGGACAGTTATTATATGTTTTTGTTATTGTAAAATTTAATAAAAATTATGTTTACAAAAAAAAGAGCGCGGTTTCCGCAGAGGATGCGTGCGCCGGCTCCTCGAAGACAGTGCGGAATTCGTGGAGGAAGGTCTGTAGATCCGTGGTCACAGTGTCATTCCTGTCCTAGAGGGGGGTCGCCCAAGCCAGAGCCTTCCCAGATAGCAGGCTCACCCCGAAGGCAACTTTAGACCTCTCCGAGGGAAACTGATCCGCCATCAGTTCCACGTGCATAGAGCAAAGGGTAATAAAACCCCGGCAGAGCTAGGGATCCCCGTCAAAGCTGGAGGAAGCCGAAGCTTGGGTCGCACTGTGGCCAAAGGAACAGCGGGGGTAGAGGGAGCCACAGACGGAGACAAAGAATGTTACTGGGATGCAAGGAGCTGACGCATCATGGCGGAGAGCTGGCACAATTGCTGTGCCTGTTGTGCGATTTGCTGCGATTGTTGGGCAACAATCATCATAAGATCAGGGATGCTGGGCAGAGGCACCTTGGCGGGATCCATGGCTGGATCTTACTGTAACGGTCATGGTAGTGGATCCGCTGGACCACCGCAAGCCATGGTGTAGGCCATGGAAGGAAGCGGAATCTAAGTAGGTCCCGGTTTTCACCAGAGCCCGCCACAAAGCGGGATGGACTTGCTGTGGCGGGAGACTACCAGGTTGCTACCCCTGACGTGACGTGCGTGCGGTGGCAGCCGAGGTGTAGCATGGTACAGAATCGTGAGACGTAGGCGTAGTCAGGGACAGGCGGCAAGGTCAGGGCAGGCGGCAAAGGTTCAGAGTCGATAAACGTAGGCAGAGGTCAGAACACACGGCAAGACGGTAAACACTCAGGAACACTTTCTCTAGGGCACAGAGGCAACAAAGATCCAGCAGGGAAGTGACATGGATCCATAAACTATATAGGGTCAGCGCCCGGCAATCACCCAATTACCGGCGCGCTGGCCCTTTAAATTTACATGAACAAGCGCGCGGGGGGCGCGCACGCGCATTCCGGCCGACAAGGGAAGAGAGCAGGACAGGAGCGTGGTCAGGTGAGTGGATGGGACGGGTGCGACCGTGGCCAGTATCACAGCCAGCGGCGCCACTCGTCCCCGCCAGGTGCCCGCAGAGAGGGACACGGGTGCGCCCGCGACCCGCGGACTGGGATGCAGCGCCACCCGTTACAGTGTCAAATGAGACCAAAATTTTACTTTTTGACCTAAATGCAAGCGCTATGTGTGGCGGAAAGTCAACACTGCACATCACCCTGAACACACCATTCCCACCATGAAGCATGGTGATGGCCAGGGTTGTGGATTCGGAGTCGTGGAGTTGGTGCCCATATGGTGAAGTTGGAGTCGTTATAAAATGGACAGACTCTGACTTCCAAAATATATAACAAATTGGTAAAGTTAGTTCAATGCAGTGCCAAGAACAAGAGGAACTGGGTCTTGCCAGTGCTACTGCTAACATATATTCAGCCTCATCAGATGAGGAGTTTAATTTTGAAATATATTTGGATGACATGGAGCAGGCAAAGCGTTGCCGCATGAGTCAATTCTTTTATACTTTTTATGAAATTGTTTGAGATGTTGCCCATGTGGTCACCACTTTGCCCCCAACCCAAGTTAGTGTAGAGAGGCCATTCTCTAACCTTAAAATAATGAGATCAGATGTGAGGTCATCTGTGACTGGATCGGGGTGAGACATTGGATGTCATATATTTAGATTTTTCCAAAGCATTCAATACGGTGCCACAAAAAAGGTTGGTAAGTAAAATAAGAATGCTTTGACTGGGGGAAAATGTGTGCAGGTGGGTAAGCAACTGGCCAGTGATAGAAAACAAAGGGTAGCAATTAACGGCACATACTCAGACTGGATCCCTGTTACCAGTGTGGTACCACAGGGGGCAGTATTGGGCCCTACCTGTTTAATATTTTCATTATTGATCTTACACATGGATTGCACAGTAGAATATCAATCTTTGCAGATAATACTAAGCTCTGTAAAGTAATCAACACAATAGAGCACACTGTGTTATTACAAAGGGATTTAGATAAGTTGGAGGCCTGAGGAGAAGTGGCAGATTAGGTTTAACACAGATAAATGCAAGGTTATGCACATGGGGAGGAAAAATCCATTTCATGATTACATGTTAAACGGAAAAACGCTGGGTGAAAGTGGCATGGAGAAAGACTTGGGAATCCTGGTGGAAAGTAAACTTAACTGTAGCAGCCAGTGTCAGGCAGCAGCTGCAAATAGGATCATGGGTTGTAATAAAAGGGGCATAGATGCACATGATGAGAACATTATTCTCCCACTATACAAGTCACTGGTTAGACCACACATGGAATATTGTGTACAGTTTTGGGCACCAGTGCACAGGAAAGACATTGTAGAGCTTGAACAGGTACAAAGGCGGGCAACAAAAATAATAAAAGGACTGGGTGGACTGCAATACCCAGAAAGACTAGCAAGATTAGGGCTATTTAGTTTAGAGAAAAGACGGCTTCAGGGGGACATAATAAATATGTTTAAATATATTAAAGGTTAATAAAGAGATCTCGCTCAATATTTATTTTTACCCAGGACTGTATCCAGAACAAGGGGGAATCCTCTACATCTTGAGAATAGAAAGTTTCTACATAAACATAGAAAGGGATTCTTTACTGTTAGAGCAGTGAGACTGTGGAACTTGTCATGGTGAATTCAATAACAGAGTTCAAAAAGGGTCTGGATGCATTTCTAGAGCGTAATAGTATAACAAGTTATAGTGATTCTGGAAAGGGGTCGTTGATCCAGGGACTTATTCTGATTGGCATATTGGAGTCAGGAAGGAATTTTAGCCCTAAAATGAGGACAATTGGCTTCTACCTCATGGGGTTTTTGCCTTCCTCTGGATCGACACGTTAGCAAAATAGGCTGAACTGGATGGACTTCTGTCTTTTATCGGCCTTACAAACTATGTAACTATGAAGGATCTGATGAAGGCGATACTATTTCTTAGAACAAATTCATAGACTCACTCCACAAATATTATTCAGTGTTTTTGTTGAAAACTGTTTTTTTCCCACCTACAGCAGCGTAAGCATCATGCTGTGATGAGGCTTTGCTTCAGCAGGGAATGGTAAGCTAGTCAGAGTTGATGGTAAGATAGATGTAGCTAAATATAGTGCAATCCTGAAGAAAAACCTGTTAGAGGCCGCAATAGTCTTGAGATTGGGGTATAGGTTCACCTTCCATCAGGACAACAACCTTAAACATAGAGCCAAAGCTACAATGAAATGGCTGAAATCAAAGCATATCCATGTGCTGCAATGGCCTAGTCAAAGAGCAAACGAGAATCTGTGGCCTGAGTTAGAAATTGCTGTTCTTAAACCAATCCGACTGAGCTATAGCTACAGTATTTTGCAAAGAAGAATGAGAAAAAGTTCCAGCCTCTAGCCGTGCAAAGCTGATAGAGGCATTCCCCAACAGGCTGAAAACATATGCAAACTACACTTTTCAGTTTTTGCAAAAATTTGAAAAAGCATGTAATTTTCTTTACAACTACATTATAGAGCAACACAAAGTAGCAAGTATCACATAAAATAGAAATAAAATGCAGAAGTTTGTAGGGGTAATGTTTAAAAATGAGGAACAGTTTAAGGGGTATTTCAAGGCTTTATTTCACAGAAACAGGAGGAACACCAGAGGGACTGCGGACTTGAACCAGGAGGATCACCAGAGGAACTGTGGACTTGAATGGCAAACACTGGATGAGATGCAGGCACCAGAAACAACGGAAGCAGGAACAGAGACACGGCAGACTGGAGACAAGTCACAGAAACAAGGAGGCCAGAGCAGAATACCAGCAGGGTCAGGAAACACAACATCAAAATCACAGACAGGGCAGAGACAAGATCAGACAGGCCGGAATCAGGAAACAGACAGGATACCAGGAACACGGAGCTACAGAACACGGTATTATGGAATCAAGGAAAATGGAATCACCAGGACATGGAGGCTTGAGACAACTGCAGCAGACCCTGGCATAACTACACCAATACTCAGGCCCAGACTGAAGCCAGAGGCTGGACTATATAGCTGCACTTGATAACTGAAGAGAGTGCTAAAAAGCTGGTGTTAACTGTGACCTTGCTGGATGGTAACAGCAGTCAGAGATTTCAGGATCAGATGGGAAATTGCTGTCAGACAGAAGGCAAGGAGAATTGCAAATTGTGACACCCACTTTATACAGAAAAATACGTTTTCACAATACAGTGAAAAAAAAAGTAATCGGGACAAACCGAAAAAGTTCTGTGCAACAAAGTTCCTTAAAACTAAGTAGTTTATTGGGAAATTATTTAAAACAACTACAGCCTTATTGATAGAGAACAAAAAATTGTTTGAAAAGTCCGTTGCTGATGCTTTCTCATTTCGAGCCGTTAGGGCATGTTCACACGACAGATTTGAACGCGGTCACGGCCGCGGGTTCCGGCGCGGTTTCCGCGGCCAAAACCACGTCCAAATCGCGCCCAGTATATTAACATGGTTTCCTATGGGAAACCGCGTTAATATTCACACGCCGTGGGTTTGGCAGCCGCGCGGTGTCGCCGCAGTTGGTGCGCGGCTGGGTCGTGGCTGGCGGTGCGGTTTTCTCCCTGCCTACTAATTTGCATAGGGGCAAACCCTCGCCGCAAGCCGCGCCCCAACCACACCCCACTTTTGCCGCGACCACACCCAGCGCCCGCGCCGCAAACTCGCGTCCGGAGACGCAAGTTTGCGACGAGGTTAGGACGAGGTTTGTCCACGGGAACCGCAGCGAAAGCCACCGCCAAACCCGTGACCAAACTCACCGTGTGAATGAGGCCTTACACTCTTACTCGTGACTTAACAATTGACAGTACACAAAACACACAATCATGAAGCATTTTGGATATTTACGCTTAATACTCACTCTCCCCTGGGTTTAAATTCTAATTTAGACCTCTCATATATTTATTGATAAATTTGATTAATTATGTATTCATATTTATTCTTCTTTTGTACTTTTTAATTTTTTTTTTTGCAGTATTATGTAACTATATTTGTTCTTGATATATTATTTAGATCTATATTGTTTATGCAGGTTGTTCATGAGCTTTTCTCTTTCTCCTGGTCATACTCAGATGTTGCTCATTATCTTGTTAATGGTCGACTCGAAACATGTATGTTCAGCAATGGACTTTTAAAACTATTTTTGTTCTCTTTCAATAAGGCTGTAGTTTGTTTTTTTAATAATGTTTTTATTGAGTTCCAATGCAAAACAGTAATTTAAGACACTTTCAAAACATTCAATCAACAAGTTATTGCTTCAAAAGTCTTACAAAAATAGAAGAAAGTATCATTGGACAAACTTTTTTTTGTCGTATTAAACCATTCTTACTAGAACAGAGAATAAACTTTTCTAATTGTTATGCTATTCAGTTTAGTAACAGTTTGTTTCAATATGGTAAATTGTATGATCTTGGTGCATACAAATTATGAATAAATCATAACTTAAATTCACGGTAATATGTCTGGAACCTGTGTCTCTTACCCGATAAAGCAAGGAGCTCTCCTCTCGCATCCCTGTGCTGTGTGCCACCCCTCCCAATCAGTATTCCCCTTATCTCCTATCTCAACTGTAGCACAAAAAAAACCAGGGTTCGGCCTTTATTAGCATGTTTGTTTGCGACAATAAATAAAGGATTGTTGTGAAATCATTACAGTGAAATCTATAACCTTTCCCCTTCCCCCCATTTGTTTCCTCTCTCTTTTTTCTCCCCCCCTTATTTTATATTGGTTTACCTCTACCCATAGTCCCACCATTCTTCACTATTATTTATCTCTTCGTCCTTATATTTTTTTCTTGGGCATACTGCCCCTTCCCTTATTTTCCTTATTTCCCCCGTTCATTCCCCTTCCTCTGCACTTTTCCTCCCATTCATTTATTGCTCAACTTTTCTTCTTTCTGTCTAATTCTATTACCTAATTGGCATTCATCATAGTTATATCCATATTTTTTCTGTTTCTACATATATTTAAAAATGTTTTACTGTCACGACCCGGACGTAGGAGGTGGATCCACTGGACCACCACAAGCGATGGTGTAAGCCACTCCAGGAAACGGAATCTAAGTAGGTCCCGGTTTTCACCAGAGCCCGCCGCAAAGTGGGATGGACTTGCTGCGGCGGGAGTCTACCAGGTCGTTACCCCTGACGTGACTTGCTTGCGATGGCAGCCAAAGTATAGCGTGGTGCAGAATCGTCAGGCAGGCTCGTAGTCGGGGACAGGCAGAAGGTCAGGGCAGGCGGCACAGGTTCGTGGTCGTGGACAGGCACTAGGTCAGGGCAGGCGGCAAGATGCGTGGTCGAGGAACGGAAGCTAATGGTATGGTACACGGTAGGTCAGGACAAGGCTTGTGACGCTTTCTCTATAGGCTGAAATGGCACTAAAGATCCGGCAATGGCCCCAGGAAGGGGCAGGCTTAAATAAGGGCAGTGACCGGCAATAGCCAATTACTGGTGCACTGGCCCTTTAAATCTCGCAGTGCCGGCTGAGACCGCAACAGGAGCGCGGCCGGGTAAGTAGAGAGGGGCCGGGCAGGCCGGGTGAGCGCGCCCACCGCCCGACATGCGGGCGGCGGTACCGCTCGTGCGGCGACCACGGGTGTGCCCGCGACCCGGGACGGGGGTCGCGGGCCCACCCGTGACATTTACCTTATATTCAGCCCTAGTCTGTTCTCTTTCATAGTAACATATCCCATTACAACTTCTTTTCCTAAACTGGTTCTATATTCCTTTCCTTATCTGTTTCCACACATTCAATAACTTGTTCAATATGTAATTACATCTGCGCATATGCCACTTGCCCTTACCTCTTCCCGACTCAACGCTCTACTCTGCGCATGCGCCGCCCACACTACCTCTCTCTGCGCTCATTTCCAGTTCCGACGGTCACATTCGCGCGCTTCACCGGCCCTCTTTAGATCATACATGCCAACTCTCCCGTTTTTGGCGGGGGGGGGGGTCCCGCTATTTGGTGTCCCCGCCCGCCCGCCCGGGGGCGGTTGCAGTCCTCCCGCCGCCAGCAGGCGGCAGGGGTTCTTTAAATGGCCGGGGCGACAGAGTAGCGCTAGTGCGCTACTCTTGCGCCACCGGGCCGCTCCTACAGGTGGGTGAAGCAGCCGCAGCGCCCGCTTCACCCGCCTGGAGTCTCGCTGTGCAGGGAGGAGGCAGGAGGGATCGTTCCCCTCCTCCCTCCTCCCCCTGTATGTCCGGCGCCGGTGTGTGCGCCGCACATACAGGTCAGCGGCGCAGGGGAAGTGACGCGCGGCTGCAGTGGAGTGACGCGCGGCTGCTCTCACTTCCCTGCGCCGCTGAGGAGATCGTCCGGAGCGGCCGTGCTGCAGGAGCCTGGTGAGGTAAGTGGATTTTATTATTTTATTTTTATTAGCTATATGGGGGGCTCTGCCTGGCAACAATGGGGGCATCTACCTGGCAACAATGGGGGCACTACCTGGCAACAGAGGGGACATCTACCTGGCAACAATGGGGACATCTACCTGGCAACAGAGGGGGCACTACCTGGCAACAGAGGGGGGCAACTACATGCCAACAGAGGAGGGACACTCCCGGGAAACAGGGGGGGGCACTACCTGGCAACAGAGGGGGGCACTACCTGGCAACAATGGGGGCACCTACCTGGCAACAGAGGGGGCACCTACCTGGCAAACAATGTGGGCACTACCTGGCAAACAATGGGGGCACCTACCTGGCTACAGAGGGGGAATCTACCTGGCTACAAGTGGGCATCTACCTGCCAGTAAGTGGCACTACATGCTTATGGGGGTTAATACCTGGCTATAAGGGCATCTACCTGGCTTTCTTCCAAAGCCGTTATGCAGTTAGGTGGAGTGGGTGTGGCTTTTTGAAGAGGCGTGGCATACCGACAAGATGGGCGTGTCCATGCAAATTTTTCGCCGCGCTACGCACGCCGCCCACTAGTATCTCCTACTTTTTCATTTTCAAAAGTTGGCAACTATGATTTAGATGGCTCTCCTACCTGGCATGCACTGCAGCTCCATTCTCTCTGGGCTACGGCCCGTTACCTCCATCCACAAGTTCACCAACTTGGTAAGCTTTCTTCTCTCCCCAGGGACTTATAGGGTGAAATAGGCTCTCTGTATGTTTATATGCTGATCCATTCCGGATCGTTCATCTATCATATATGTCTGCCCATATTGCTATGCCTGTCTACAACTATGCTGTATATCTTTACCACTAATGATTTTGCCCATAAATGTTTATATTTCTAAGGGCAGACAACGATTCTGTTTCCCATCCCTTATGCATTCCATCTAAATCCACTATGCTATTGTATTGTATACATACCTTGTACTTTTGTATAGCGACATTGTAATTAGTGTCCCCATATACACATTGCCCTAATCAGGAATTTATGTATATCCCTGTATCTGTATATATGTATATATTGTAAATTCTGTAGATTTTTGATTGTATAGTATATTGTTCTATTTTTCTGTGTTATAATATTTTCACTCTAGTGATTGATCTTTATCTACTTTTCAGTGACTTATTTTGAGAAAGGTCACACTGACCGAAACATCAATATCAACTGATTAGTCACTATTCCTGTATATGTCTTGTTTGGAGCATGTTGAATAAATTTGGAAACCTTGTTGCATCATACAAGTTGACGTGCTGTCAAATTTCGATCCTAAAGGATTGTTATGTAATGGCATCTGTCCAGTTTTTCGCATTCTGCATAAATCATCCAATTGATTGGCTCCGATGCAGGGGATGAAAAGTGAAGGGTACGGTTGTCCCACTATCCTATGTTTAGGTGGGTTATTGGTGTTTCCCCTGCCAGTTCCCTAGCCAGGTACCACATGGTAGACCCAAAACACAAGGTTAGTTTGTCTTTCATGTCTGATGGGAGGGTCACAATGTATGCTCCCCAGAGCCAGAAACATTTTTTAACTTTGAGTTCCTTATGTTGCGCTGCCTCAACCGAATTTATTTGAAATAAGAAGAAAAGCTCTTCATGAAACAGCGCAAAAGAAGAGCCTGAAGGTTGAAGCCACACTTGTAATATAGAATTACGGGTTGCTATAGCCAGAATGTATAAAATTTGAGTAGCCCTCCTAAGGAGATTTTGTTCTGTTGTATCTATGTGTCCGAACAATGTCCAGGCTGCGCTGTCAAGAAAGGAAGAAAATAAATGATACTTGATATAGTTAGTGACCAATTTCCAGAATTCCTTAATCACTGGGCATTCCCACATGCTATGATATGCCAGCCCTGGGGGAGGCGCATTTAAAGCATTCGTCAGTCGGGTATTTACCCATTCTGTTCTCTATAATGGGGGTAAGATAAGCGTTATGTGCTAATTTGAGATACATTTTGATGTATTTTGCAGAAGGGAGAAACTTGTGCGCGTCCCCTAGAGTTGTCAGAACCACCGCAGGGGTCAGTGTAGCGTCCCTGATTCTCTATTTGGCTAAACTCACTTCAGTATTTTCATAGTCTATGTCTTCAGATGGTCATAGATTTTAGATAAGTGCAATTTTCTAGTGCTAGGTGTCGTGAAGACCTGGTCAAAATCAGTGTTCCAATCTCTCTCTGAGAAGCGTGAAGTTACTTGGCGTTTATAGCTCGTCAGCTGTAGGTAATTGAAAAAACGTGTACCGTATATACTCGAGTATAAGTCGAGTTTTTCAGCACAAAAAATGTGCTGAAAAATTCGACCTCGGCTTATACTCGAGTCACTGTCGGCACTCGGGCGCTGCGATGGCCCGAGTGCCGACAGGGACGCTTCAGTTATATGCGGATCCTCCGGGAGCGCATAGAACTGAAGGCCGAGTGCGCACACAGTGTCCGGAGGCTGCTGTGGTCCGGGCCCTGTCAGCGATCCCTTCACCTATATGTGACTCCTCCGGAGCACATATAGGTGAAGGGATACCACTGCGGGGCAGAGAGCGAGTGTTCCCTGCTCCGCAGTGGACTCCGGGCGGCCGCAGACTTGCGGCTTTCCGGAGTTTCCAGCACAGGCAGCGTGTGTCATCACGCTGCGTACACGGCCTGATGACATCACCGCCTGTGCCAAGAAGAGGAAGGAGAGCGTGTGGGAGGCCGGACAGCGAGGAGGCGGAGTGGCGAGGGAGACGGAGCAGCGGGGAGCCAGGTAAGTGGTTTTTTTGTTTTAAAACCATACCTATGCCTACCTATAGCCTTCCTATACCTGCTAGGGGGACCTATAGCCTGCCTATACCTGCCTATACCTGCCTATAGCCTGCCTATACCTGCCCATACCTGCCTATAGCCTGCCCATACCTGCCTATAGCCTGCCCATACCTGCCTATAGCCTTTCTATACCTGCTAGGGGGACCTATAGCCTCCCCATACCTGCCTATAGCCTGCCTATACCTGCTAGGGGGACCTATACCTGCCTAGAGCCTGCCTAGGGGGACCTATTCCAGCCTATAATGACCTATACCTGCCTATACCCTGCCTATGAAGACCTATACCTGCCTATAACCTGCCTATGGGGGCAATTACCTGCCTATAGCCTGCCTAAGGGGACATATAGCTGCTTATACCAGCCTATGGGGGACATTAAACTGCCTATACATGCCTATAACCTGCCTATGGGGAACATTAAACTGCCTATACCAGCCTATATCTGCCTATGGGGGACATTAAACTGCCTATATCTGCCTATGGGGGACATTAAACTGCCTATACTTGCCTATGGGGAACATTAAACTGCCTATGGGGGACATTAAACTGCCTATGTAATTTTATTGGTATATGTTCTTATTTTTAAAATTCACCAGTAGCCGCTGCGTTTTCCACCCTAGGCTTATACTCGAGTTAATAAGCTTTCCCGGTTTTTGTGTCAAAAGTAGGTGCCTCGGCTTATACTCGGGTCGGCTTATACTCGAGTATATACGGGATGTAAATCTGGGTATAGTTGTTTCAGTTCAGTTAGGCCGTGTTCACACGGCTTATTCCAGACGGAACTGCGTGCCGGACTGCGCTCGCAATTCCGTCTTGAATAAGGCGCGGGGGCGAGGCGGGGGCGCGGCCCGCCGGCCCCATAGACTTACATTATCCACGGCGCGTATTGCGACTGGATAATGTGCAGGTGACTTTCTCCACGCCCGGCGGATTCGCCGAGCGGGCAGGAGTGACGGACTCCACTGTTCTCTATGAGAACAGTGGATTACCGTAATTACTCCGACGGATTGGTGCCGTACTGCAGCGCAAATCCGGCGCGGAGTACGGCGCCAATCCGCACCCAAATAAGCCGTGTGAACATGGCCTTAGTGTGAGAGGTGTCTTGGAATCTGCGTTGACAAAATGCCGTAATTGAGACAGTGCCTGTTTGTGCCACTCAGTGAATAACTTGTGTGGGGTCCCCCCTTGAAATTGTGGGTTCCGAAAGAGAGACAGCAAGAGCGAGTACTGGGTTCAGATGTTTCGTTTGTCTAATTTTACGCCATGTACGCCATATTGGCATTAAGAGTGGGTTTTCTTTAACAGATGGTAGTAGTTTATCATAAGGGGTATGTAGAAAATTAATCAAAGAGGTCCCAGGGTAGAACAATAGATCTAATTGGCAGTTTGTGACGACAGTAGTATTTTGTGCCCAATCTGTGATAAATCTCCCTAATGCTGCCTGGTTGTGTTTAATGTGGGGAAAGTCAAGGTGTTTGTCAGTTTGCATTGGGATAGTATGTGCATCGAGATGCATGCCCTTCTGTCATTCCAAATAAACTTCCTATAGAGTTTCTGAATCTTCTTTGGATTTAAGATATATGGGTAGCATGTGGAATTTGTATAATAATTGTGGGAATTCTATCATTTTTATCAAATTGCAGTGGCCCATAAAAGACATCAGGAGGTTTGCACATTTTGTTAGTGTTTCTTAGATCTTATTAATGTATTTAGTGAGGTTTTCCTTGTACAAGTTTTGTGGGTATCTGGAAAGCCAAATCCCTAGATATTTCATCGAGTTTGTGCACCAAACTTGGATATTTAGTGCTCCAGAACGGCTTTGCCGGTCCTTTTAGGATCAGGCCTTCACTTTTGTTGACATTGATGGTGTAACCCATCAATTTCCCAGCCTCCTGTATGTCAGATAATGGGGGTGACAGTAATGTCTCAGGGCCGGACACAATCAGCAACAAGTCATCCACATAGGCAGATACCTTCAGTTCTTGCCTGGGGGTCTGTATTCCTTGATACGTACTGGAATGTGGGATGTGGTAAAACAGGGGGTCCAGGGCTAGGTTGAAAAGGAGTGGTGACAATGGGCATCCTTGTTTGGTGCCCCTAAACAAGTCTATGGGTGGGGAAATGCGGTCATTAACTATAAGGGAAGATGTGGAAATTGATTGTATGTGATCTAGAAACTAGAAACAAACCCCAACCCCCCTTTTCTGCCATACCGACAAATAGGCCGGATACCTTATCAAATCCCTTTTCAGCATCAAGGCTTAAAAGCTTGGAGATTGGATGTTCACCTGCCTGCGCCAGGGACACCGCTGTCACTGCCATCCTCATGCTTCTTATAGCGTGCCTGTTAGAGATGAATCCATTTTGGGAGGGATGTATTATTTGAGGAAGGATCGTTTGTAGTTTACTTGCAATTATTTTCGCCAGTATTTTATAATCTTGATTTAGCAAAGATATTGGGTGGTATGAGGACACAAGTGTAGGGTCTTTCTGGGGTCTGGGTAATAGAATGTTTTTTGAGTCAAAGAAGGTATCTGCTACTGTGGAGTGTAGGTAAATGTCGTTATATAATTTCGTAAAAGTGGGTGCTATTTCGGCTTTTAATACTTTATAAAACTTCCTGGAGTAACCGTGGGGACCAGGGGTTTTCCCATTGGCCAGATTTTGTGCAACTTTTACCCATCTTCCAAATCCTGTTTCAAAAAAAAATGCTTTTTGGGGTAGTGATATTTCTGCAACATAGATTAGAGAGAAAGAAGGAGACTTTAGACGAATCATATGGTTCAGCACTATAAAGTGACTCATAGAATTCCATGAAGGTTCTTTCTATGTTGTCCGGTTTGGCAAGAAAGGTAGCTGTGGTGTTCGGTTTTATTGCTGAAATGGGGAATCGTAACTGTCATGGTTTTGTTAGCCCTGCTAGTAATTTCCCTGCCCTATTACTCCAACGATAGAACTTATTTTGCTGGATCTTAATATGGGATCTTGCAGAACCTTGGAGAAAAGTGTTTAGGACGGTTTGAGCTTCAGCAAATTCCTTTATGGTTTCTGAAGTAAGGGCGACTGTGTGTGCGGTTTCTGTTTTCAGTAGGTTGGCATGCAATTCCTGAAATTTCCTGTGTTGTGCTGTTTGTTACATTGAGACATACCCAATGATGTGTCCCCGAAACAAGACTTTGGCCATGAGCCATATCAATGGCGCATCCCGAGCATGTGGCTTGTTGTCCTTTTTAAATTGGGACCAACTCCCTTTCATGAAATGTAAAAAATCACCTGAGTCACTCAGCTCTGGAAACGCCAAGAACGCGGACCCACTTCCCGTCCAGCACCCCTTGGTGAAAATCCAATGGGTACGTGATCCGAGATCACGATTGGGTAGATAGTGGCTCTTTTATGTTTGAGTATAGGGTCAAAGCAAGTAGGGCTAGGTCAATACATGAAAATTAATCATGGGCCTAATGAATGTATATTCCTCGCGAGGGTTTGGTTGCCCCAGGGTCGAACAGTCCCATTTTTTGCATTTTTTTTTTTTGTATGGAAGGTAGAATGGGTGTCATGCGGCCGGGGGCACCGCTGCCCCTCGGCCGCTTCCCGCCTGCCAGACCGCGGCGCGGGCATTGGGGTCACCCGGGGCCCCCCTCGTCCCCACCCCGGGCCCGTTACCTGGCCCCGCTCCGGTGAACGCGCTCCTGGCTGTCCCGCCTCGTGCGCATGCGCCCCCCTACGTGCGCGCGGCGACGGCTGGTTTAAATTTAAAGGGCCAGTTCCCGTAATTGGCTTTTTGCCGGGCGCGGCCCTATATAATGTATCTGCCCCCGCACCTGTTCCCAATTTGTTGGGTGCTTAGTGAGAGTTTGGAGTTCCTTGTGCCCCGTTTTGCTTATCCTGTACCATCCTTTCCCGCTATTTCCTGACCTTGCCTTTTTGCCGCCGCCCTACCGTCTGCCTGCCCTGACCACAAACCCTCTGCCGCCTCCCCTGCCCTTTTCTCCTGTTCCGACTACGCCTTTGGTTTACGTTCTGTACCACGCGAAACCCCGGGCCCCCACCCAAGCAAGTCACGTCAGGGGTAACGACCGGGGTAGCCTCACCCGCAGCAAGCCATCCCGCTTTGCGGGGGGGCCTGGTGAAAACCGGGGGCTACTTAGACCCGTTCCCTGGGGCTTAACTACCACCGCTTGCGGGGGTCCAGCGATCCACCGCCCTCACAGTACAATCGGGCCATGGATTCCGCCAGGGTACCCTGCCCGAACTCCGGGACGTAACACAGCCGTCCCAGCGAGTCACCACCGACCGCTCGCAGCCATGATCAGAACCTTGCGGCTCCCACCTCCGCCTGCCCGCTCCCGTCCCCCACCCACCAGTTGCTCCGCAGCCCAGCCCCTCCTGCCTGGCACCGGAATTCTCTGATCTGCCGCTCCCCCGCTCGCTATGATGGAGACCCCAAAAGTGCAGGGGTTTTTTTTTCATCAGTCAGGTTTTTAAACACATCGAGATGCTGGGAACATAATTTCCCACTGACGGCTAAAGTCCCTTTATTTTTAGCCTCCTAACGGGCGAACCGGGCCGGGCCACTCCGCTGTGGGACCGAGGATCCGCTAACGGCTAACTTGCAACCTTCCTCCGGGGGTTCCGGACCGTTTTTTAAAGGAACCCGGTCGCACCTCCTCGCTGCCGCAGCACTGCCCCGCCCCCCGACAGGGGACTCCACGGGGACACTACCTTTCAATTCCCGCACTCTTGCCTAAAAACTACCTGGAACAACGAGGCTCTGGTGGCTACTTTCGGCAAGGCCTTTTGGGGGACGTATTAAGGACGAGCTCGGGGTCGCGACCGCCTACCCCCTTTGGGACGAACGATTGGTTTGGGCCCCCCGGGATCATATCCGTTCGCCGAAGAAAACGGAGCTCCGTCTCCAGCGCAGTCCCCCCACCACCCGGCTATCTCGCTTAGCTCCTATCTTCCAAGCCCTCCACTTCCCCCCCAAAGGGTTCTTGAGGACGAACCTAGCAGGTGGAAAGGGCACATCTACCCAGGAGGAACGCTCCAGCGACGTCTCAGGCATTTGTCTTCTACTGCGGGGGGTTTTCCGGTCCTTCATTGAACGCCCGGGTCGCCCGGGAAAACTTCCGCACCTACTCGTAGGAGAGAAACCCGGGTGAGTGCGGCCTCTCCTCGTCGCCCCTTTTCGTTCTTTGGGGAACCTCCCCGGGACGCCCCTTCCAGACCACCCCCTTCCTGGATTCGGGGTCCCCCGGGAAACTTTAAAACCATGCACTGGGTCCCTACCGGTTTCCATGACCTCCCTGCAGAAACCCTTTGTTCGTGTCCTCCTCAGGGGGAATCCTCAAGTCCCATTCGGTTCTGCACTCCCCCTCTTCTTGCAGATTGGGGCGTTACATCAGGAATCTACGAAGTTCTTCGACTGCCCTGGGTCCCTTCTAGATCCTCCGGGGCCTCCCCTGGTTAAGGCATGCTCCGACCCAAATTGGAACACAGGCGAGATTCTCTTTGGGGGCCCGGGCCTGTCACTCACGATGCCTTTGGGCAGTCCGCCCGCCCTTCAGTTTGCCGTTACCAAACCCACGAAGTCTCGCCAGGTCTGCCTGCTCCTTACCAGGGCTATGCCGAGTTTTCTCCGGAAACAGGCCGAATCTTTCCTCCGCATGGCCCTTCGATTGCCCAATTTATCTGCAGCCCGGGCTACTCCCCCCGAGGTAGAGTTTTTACCCCTTTCCGTCCCG
The DNA here is from genome assembly GCA_025379985.1 of Phyllomedusa bahiana. Lineage (NCBI taxonomy): Eukaryota > Metazoa > Chordata > Amphibia > Anura > Hylidae > Phyllomedusa > Phyllomedusa bahiana. The sequence goes on along the minus strand of JAODAL010003383.1, from coordinate 148,662 downwards.
AGACAAAGGCTAACCGCAATCCAAGAGAACCTACGCAAAGGGCTTTTTTACGCAAGCATCACACCTCGGGAGCCGATCTTTTTCGTCGAGAAAAAAGAAAGGGACCCTTCGGCCCCGATCGATTACCGGGCCCCGAACAAAATAACATCAAAATCGGGACCCCCCTTTGATCTTCCCCAGCTTTTGACCCCCTTTTGTGGGGAAAAACTTTTCAAATTGAAACCCTGGAGCCTACAATCTGATTTTGGGATACGAGATTTTACGAGTGGAAAACAGCCTTTAACACCCGGATGGGCCCTTTCGAGTATCTCGTCATGCCATTTGGTCTCTGTAACCTCCGCTGTATTCCAAAAAATTTGTGAAGAGATCTTCCCGGGGCCTTTTATACGTTTGTGTTATTGTTATCTGGATGACATTTTTCCCCTAAATTTTCCAACCTGGGGACCCACCGTCACCACGTCCGCCGGGGCTCAGACCCCCCGATCACCAAATTTATGCAAGCGGAGAAGGTCTGTTTTTAACGTACTCACGCCCTTTTTAGGGTACTCGTGTCAGACAAGGGCTTCAATGGACCCCCAAAGTCCTCAGCAGTCCTAAATTGGCCTCCTCCAGTGGGCCCTTTGGGGCCCTTCAGCGTTTGTAGGGTTGCCAAATATTATAGGGCAATTTAATCCCAGTTCCTTCTCGGGGGACCCTTGGTTGCCCTCCCAGAAGGGCCGACCCCAAATCCTGGGCCCCCCAGGGTCAAGAGGCTTTTAAACGTCTGAAAACCCCATTCGCTTCCCTCCTGTTTTTTTTTTTTTTTTTTTTTTTTTTTTCTCTCGTCCTGACCCCACGCCCTTTGTCTTTTGAAGTCGATGCCTCCTCAGTTTGGGGCCGGGCCTTCTTCTTCAGAAGCCTCCTCGGAAAATTGCGAACTTGTGGGGTTCTTCTCCAAACCTTACCCCAGCTGAGCGCAACTACACCATTGGGCCGGAAATCCTTTCTATAAAATTGGCCCTAAAGAAGGCGTCACCTGCTGGAAGGGGCTCTCAACCCCACGAAATATCACGGATCACAAAAACCTTTTCTACGCAATCTGCCCCGCGTTTTAATCCGCGACAAGCCAGTGGGGCGCTTTTTTTCGCTCGTTTTAATTTCTTCCTACACTTCCACCGGCTGAAAAAAAGTCAGGGGAACGTCTCTCCAATCCTTGATACGGTGGGGTTTTTAGCCCGCCCTACAGCACATTATTCCTCCCGGGAACGGCTTCTGGCTGCTGCTCCTGTGAACCTTTTACGGTACCTCCGGGGGAAGACCAGTCCCCTCCTGCTTTGGGCTCAGAATACTTAAATGGGGAAAATTTGCCCAAACTGCGGGCCCCGGGGTTCACAAATCCCGTAAATTCATCTCCAATACTACTGTGGCCCACTCTATACAAGACGTTGGGATTTTTCTCTGCCTGTGCCTCTTGTGCTCTAAAAAGGTCCCTCGCCTCAGACCCCGGGTCTGCTTCAGCCTCTCCCTTTCCCGAAACCGTGGACCCAAATTTCATGGATTTGTCACTGACCTCCCGGCCCATCCGGAAAAACGGGCATTTGGGTGGTGGGTTTACGGTTTTCCAAGAGGCTCATTTTGTCCCCTTGCCCGGGTTACCCTCGCACCTCACTACCCAGCCTTCTTTCCCCCATATCTTTCGGTTACTGGGGGCCCCCTCGCACATCCCTCTGATAGGGGGGTCCCTTTTTGTGTCTAAATTCTGGCGGGCTCTGTGTACCATTTTCGGGGGCCCCTGGGCTTTTGCTTCGTACCACCCTCAGACCAACGGCAGGGGGAGGGGTCAACCAAAACTTAGGCTTATCGCGACATTTTTTTTTTGCCCGGGAAATAATTGGGCTGACCTTCTCCCCCTGGGCGGAAATTTTCATACAATTCCCCCAGACTCGAGGTTTTCTAAAAACCGCCCCCCTTTTTTTTTGTGTTTGGGGTTTCTCCCCCCCCCACCTCTCCCCCTAGCCGCTTGTTCACGTTCCTCTGTGGACCCAAGTAGAGACAACAAGTCACTCTGGGAGGGCATCGTCAGGGCCCTGCTTCAGGGTTCCCTCGTACTAAAGGTTCAGGCCGATAGGTACCGGAGACCCCCCGTTTTAAGCCCGTGATAGGGTGTGGCTACGGCCAAATACATCATTTTAAGGTACCTACTACAAGTTTGGGCCCTAAAAATTTTGGGGCCCTTTTGGTACTTCCAGCTTAACCCGGTCTCCCAACTCCCTTGCCTCCCACTTTTTGCGTGCCCCAACGCCTTCCATGTCTCGCTCCCAAGCCTGTGGTGCTAACGCTTTTCCCAGATCGCCCCTTCCCCCCTGTGGGGAATCGGGTGAAACTTTTAGGTCAAGGAGGTGCGGCACAGAAGACAGTGAGGGGGAACTTCTTTCTCTCGACTGGAAGGGTTTGGGCCTGAGGACTTCGTGGGACCAAGGCAATCTTCCCCCAGATCTCCCGGCTAGGGGCAAAAAAAGAGGGGGGGAACCCAAGGGGGGGGGGGGACGTCCATGGCGCCGCGGGCACCCCTGGGGGGCCCGTTTTTTTTTTTTTTTTCCCCTAATTTTTTTTGGGTTTTTTTTTTGGGGTTTTTTTTGTTTTTTTTTGGGGGTTTTTTTTTTTTGTTTTTTTTTTTTGGCGGTTTTTTTTTTTTTTTTGTGTTTTTTTTTTTTTTTTTTTTTTTTTTTTTTTGGTTGATTTTTGGGGGGGGGGGGGGGGGGGTTGGGGGGGTTTGGGGGGGGGGGGGGGTTTTTTTGTTTGGGGTGGGGTGTTGGGGGGGGGGGGGGGGTTGTTGGGGGGGGGTGGGTTGGGGTTGTGGGAAAAAATGGTTTTTGGGGGGGGTTTTTTTTTTTTTTCATGTTTTTTTTTTTTTTTTTTTTTTTTTTTTTTTTGGGTTTTTTTTTTTGTTTTTTTTTTTTTTTTTTGGTTTTTGTTTTTTTTTTTTTGGGGGGGGGTTTTTTTTTGGGGGGTTTTTGGGTTTGGGGGTTTTTGGGGTTTTTGTTTTTTTTTTTTTTTTTTTTTTTTTTTTTTCCTTCCCTTTTTTTGGGGGGGGGGGTTTTTAATTTTGGGGTGGTTTTTGTTGTTTTTTGGGGGTTTTGGGGTTTTTTTTTTTTATACGAACCTCTGCCCTCCCGACCTTCTGCCTGTTCCTGACTACGCCTTTGGATTACGATTCTGTACCACGCAGTACCCCGGCCGCCACCGCAAGCAAGTCACGTCAGGGGTAACGACCTGTTAGCCTCACGCCGCAGCAAGTCCATACCGCTTTGCGGCGGGCTCTGGTGAAAACCGGGGGCTACTTAGACTCCGTTCCCTGGCGTGGCTTAACTACCACCGCTTGCGGTGGTCCAGCGGATCCACCGTACCGTCACAATGGGCCGTCGTGTATTTCACCACCTGATCTATCCTGATTGGGATTGGGTGCTCTGTTAAAGTCCCCCATGAGAACAAGATTAGGGTGCGGCCTGGAAAGTATAAAGGTGAGTATGTGTGAGAAGAACCCTGTGTTAAGTCCATTTGGGGTGTAGATATTGACTAATGTGTAAGTTTTGTTTGCTATAGTTGCCCTTATGTATATGAATCGCCCCTCTGGGTCTGTGTATTGTTCCTTCATTTGTTAAACCAAACCTCTTTTGAAGTATATTGCTACCCCTCATGTTTTTGAACGTGTAGTTGGCCGCAATCGGGGGGTCTAGCCAGGGGGCCCGAATGAGGACAAAGTGGGTTGTATTCTAGTGTGTTTCTTGTATAAAGGCAATGTCGGCTTTCAGCCTTTTAATGTGGGTCAGTGCCTTCCTTCTCATTTCTGGGGTTTTTAGCCCTGCTACATTCCAGGAGAGGAGCTTGACGGATGTGGTGGTGGGTAACTCCACCTCTGTGTCGGGTGGCTACTCATCCTGGATCTTTATGTCTGGGGGTGACATAAGATGCCCAGTATATATGTGTTGTGGAGTCCAACATGCCTCTGTCCTCCTTTTTCAGTGTGGAGGGGGGGCCCACCGCACCGAGAGCACAGGTTGTACATATCCAGGTGTTTGTTAGAACATGTGTGAAATTATCAGCATGAACATAATGATTCATTATTGGAAAGGGTTTCAGCACAAACCATAATGTCAGGAACAATAGTAACAATCGTAGAAATTTAGTGCATCTAAGACATCGAACATACCTGATTCGCCTCTGCCATCTTCCTAGCATCTACTTCAGGGGATAGCATGTTTGGCTTCCCACACCAATCAAGATCTGTTGGTTCCATTATGTCTCCAATTTAGGAGTGGTTGAGAAAGAAAGAATGCAAGCTGCAACCCTAAACATAATAGTGACGAACAATAAGAGTGTGCCATTGTGATGTGATAAGTCTACTGCATCAGGTAGGAAATGACCACGGGCTTCATCTGGGTCGTCATAAGTAGAGGTTTGGCCATTTACAGTCACCCTTAGTCTAGCAAGTTATAGGAGATGAAAGCGGATATTGCTGTTGTGGAGATATCTGCATACCTCTTGGAATACCTTCCTGCGTTGTGTCACCTGCGCAGAGGAGACTAGGAAGATTAAAATTCTCTCTCCCCGGACTTTAAGTTCTCTTTTTTGATGGTATGGTCTCAGGTACTTCTCCTTTATCGACCAGTTGAGAAATTTTGCAATCACTAGTCTCGGTTTGTTTCTTTGGTCGCCTGAGGCTCCCATTTGATGGACTCGTTCAATCACTAGGTGGTCCTGAGTTGTGTCCAGCTCCAATTCAGAGGCCACTTCAGATGTTAAGAAAGAAGCTAAAGAGTCTACTGGAATGGATTCTGGTGTAGCGGGCGACGCCGCGCTCCGGCCCGCGGGCCGCAGGCGCACCCGTGCCCCCTCCGGGGACCCCTCCCCGGACGGGTGGCGCTGCTGGCCGCGGGACGGGCCGTGGGCGCGCTCGCTCCAGCCACTCACCTGACCTCGTTCCTGCTCTGTCGGCGTCCTCTGCCGGCCGCGGCGCACGTGCCCATTCTCTAGCGCGTGCACCGCTCGCCCGTAAAATTTTAAAGGGGCCCAGCGCGCCAATAATTTGGCTGCTTCCAGGTGCTGCCCCTAATATTGGGACGCAGGGGACTCCCTTTTTTTTGCTGGACTATTTGCCCCGTCCCCTAAGAAAGCTTTTCCAAGCATATCTCGCCTTACCGTGACCAACCCCTTTGCTACGTTTCTCAACTCAACCTTGGGCCGCCTGCCCTGCCCTTCTCCTTTCCCCAGGGGCCCACGAACCTTCCGCCTGCCCTCCCTTCTCCTGCCCACACTACATTCCGGACATTCTGTACCACGCTGCACCTTGGCCGCCCCCGAAAGCAAGCACGTCAGGGGGACGACCGACCTCACGCCCACAAAGCCCATCCCGCTTTGCGGCGGGCCTCTGGTGAAAACCCGGGGGCTACTTAGTTTCCTTTCCCTGGCGGGGCTTACTATCATCGTTTGCGGGGCCCAGAGGGCCACCCCCCACCGTTACAGTTAGTCCAGCCAGGGACCCTCCCAAAGGAGCCCTTGCCAAGTCTTGGGGATCTCACAACATTGTCGCCCAACAGTCGAGCAGATTGCCAACAAGCGCAGCAATTGGGTCAGCTTTCGCCATGACCCAATTGCTGGCATCTCAGCAGCCGCAACCTCCTCTTCCCAGCGGTTCCAAGCCCTTGCCGTCCCCCCTGGCAACCGGGGGCCCGAAGCTTCGCCTTCCTCACCCTCCAATTTGAGGGGGACTAAAATTTTGCAGGGGTTTCATACCAGTTTCCATGCCGTGGAGCTGATGCCGACCAGTTTCCTACCGAAAGTCAAAGGTGGCGTTCGTGGGAGCCTTTTACCCGGGGAAGCCCTGCCGGGGCAACCCTTTTTTGGAGGGAATGATCCTGTGCCGCAGACCTACAGGCCTTCCCCAAAATTTCCGCCGCTTTAGGCCTGCGCGTGCGTTTCGGGGGAACCGCGCTACGAACCTTCTCAGGGGACCCTCCGTAGGAGATTATCGGCCAGTTCCGCACCCTACCTCCGAGCTGGCATGGAATGAGCCGCTCTCTGCCCCACTTTCAAAAAGGGCCTACAAGCAAGAAAAGGACGCACTGGCACAAGGGATCCCCAAACTTCTTGAGCGGCCATCCACCTGGCCACACCATTGATTTGCTTTTTGCAGAAAGACAGCGGGGAGCTCCGCCAGGACGTGTTTCGGCACAACCTCCCGTCTACCTCGTCTGGCTCCTGTTTTTCCAGAGTTCGCCACTGCCTCCTTCTCAGGTTCCACCAAAACCCATGCAGTGACCGGGCCCTTGTCAAAGTCTGAGCTGTCCCCCCACCGGGATGGGAACTTTTTCTCATGCCCCCACCGGATCATTTTCGTAAATTGTCCGCAGCGCCTCAGCAGTGGGGAAAAACCTCGCACCTAGGGCCGTAGGAGAGGCGTCCCTGGGTGCTCATATTCCTCCCCACACTAAATGTTCCAGGGAGGTAACGACGGCGCTGGCCTATCTCTTCGTGTCTCGGCCTTCCCTGGACTCCGGTTTTCTCCCGGGGAAACTTCATTCATGCCCCCTTTTGGTGCTCGCTTCGCGTCCCCGTCATCCGTTTGGGAAAAGCCTTTGCTCTCTCTTCATGGGGGGAGCTTCTCTTTTGACTCCATCCAGTTTCATCACCCGCCCTTACCCCCCGGGGTAGGGGTCCTAAACACGGGGGAGATCCCTTTCATGTCCTCCTCGGCTTTTTGGGGCACCCTGTTGGGCTGCCCGGGCGCAACGTCACGCCCCTACGCTTGATTGGAAAAGACACAAAAGTTCAACGCGGGGGGGACGGAGTGCCAGATCTCTTTTGGTGGCACCATGCCCGGTGTCCATCTCTCCCCCCCAGTCTCGGTCAAGCCTCTACCGGGTCGCCACGGAGTACCAGGATTTCAGTGATTTTTTCTCAAAAAACAGGGGGGAGAACTACCACCCCACGGCCATATGACGCCCCATAGACCCCCTTCCCGAAACACCCTCCAGGGGGTAGGGTCTACCCTCTGTCCGTGCCCAGACTCAGGCCATGTCGCATAATACAGGAAACTGGCAAAGGGTTTCCCAAATCGTCCTCGCTGCCGGGGCGGGCTTTTTTTTCGTCCAAAGAAAGACGGTCTCTTCGGCTGTGTACCGATTACGGGGGGGCTAAACAAGATCCAGTGAAAAATCGTTACCCTAAAACCCCGATATCGGAGCTCTTTGATCGTTTTCTGGTGCCAAGTGTTTACAAAATTGGGGACCGCGCGTGCCTAAAAACCTCACAGAATTCGTGGGGGGGAGAGGGGAAAAGGGTTTTTCAACACCAGGACGGTCATTTCGATACCTCGGAATGCCTTTTGGGCTAGCAACCCCCACCCGTTTTTTCGGAATTCTCAATGACATTCAGAGACTGCTGTAAACCTCGTCATAGTGTACGGACGATTTTCTGATTTTTCCCTGACACACAGACTCACGGGTACAAGTACGCCGGGTCCTGCACGTCTGCGAACAATCACTGTATGCTAAGCTGGAGAAGTGCTTTTTCCACCAGGACTTTTCCCCTTTTCCTTGGGGTACTAGTCTCCGATCGTGGTCTGCAGATGGACCCACAAACTTTCCGCGATCCACATCCACCCCGCGGTCTTCGGGCGTTAAACGTTTCCCGGGGTTTCGCCAACTGCTACCGGCAGTTTTTTCCCCACTTTTTTTCCGCTGGGGGTTCCCCATCGGGCCCTCACCCAAAGAATGCCAATCCGAGATTGGCCCCCGCTGCTGAAAAAGCATTTTTTAAACTGAAGTCAGCGTTTTCTTAGCACCTACCTTTTTTGGGGCCCGGATCCGAAACCCTACAGCCGGGAGGTAATGCTTTTCCCGTGGGAGCAGGGGCGTCCTGACCCAAAAAGGTCCTAAAGGCAAAACGTTATTGGGCTTTTTCTCCAGGCCCTTTCCCCCGGCGGAACAACTATACCATAGGAATCGGGAAACTGCGGGCCATAAATTTTGGCTCTGGGGGATGGCGACATTTGCGGGGGGGGCCCGTCATCCTTTCGACATCTTCACAGACCACAAGAATCTTCAGTACCCCAACTGCCCAGCGTTTTTAATCCCGCCGGCCATGTGGTCTCTCTTTTTCTCTCGCTTTGACTTCAATACATTTCCCCCGGGCCCCCCAGAAAACTCAAGGTGATGCCCTCTCCCCAGGGCCCCGACGTACTGGGGGAGGAAACCCATTCCCCGCACTTATTGCGCCCCAACAGCTGGTCCACGCGGGCTCCTTGGATCTTCGGGGGGACCCCTCGGGGAAGACCTACGTTCTCCGGCGCTCAGACGGAGAATTTTGGAGTGGGGCATAGTTCCATCTGGCTGGTCACCCCCCGGGTACGAAGTTCCACGCCCCCCATCTCACGGGGGCTACGGTGGCCAAACCCCGCCCCAGGAAATCAAAACTTTTTTCTCTCCCGTTCACTGTGCCCGGAACAAGGTTCCACCCATAGGCCCCCCGGCCTCTTAGCCCCCCCCCTCCCCGTCCCAGGTCTCCCTGGACACACATAGGGATGGGGCTTCATCACGGACCTTCCGCCCCCCCTTCGGGAATTCTGTCACTGGGTGGTCATGGACCGATTCTCTAAATGTCCCACTTCTGCCACTCCCTTTTTCCCTCGCTCCCAACTGGGAGACACTTCTTCCAGCAATTTTTTTTCTGCATGGATTTCCCCTTGCATTCGTGTCTGAACGGGGCATCCAATTTGTCCAAGTTCTGGGAGGCTCTGTGTTTTTTGCTTGCAAGTTAAATTGGACTTTTTCCCCTGCCTACCATCCCAGACAAGTCAAGGGAGAGGGGAATCAATTTTGGGGGGAATACCCGCCCATTTCACTGCGGCCGCAGGACAACTGGGCCGAGCTGCTGCCGTGGCTGATTCTCCTACAACCATCGGGACCCGATTCTCGGGGGTTTTTTCCATTCCTGGGGGTTCTACGGTCGCACCCCCGCCCGCCCCTCCCCTTGACTACGACTTCCGGGTTCCCGCTGTGGACAACCAATGCAGGACACAAGGCCATCTCCGGGGGAATCGCTTGCCTTAATCCGTCCTCTGCCCGCATGAAGACCCAGGCCGACAAGAGGAGAAGGGCCCCCTCCCACTTCCCCCTGGAGATAAGGGGTGGCTCTCTGCCAATACGTACACCTCAAGGCCCCACTATAAGTTTGGTCCGTGGTTTCTGGGGCCTTTTTGGGTGCTCCATCAAGTTAATCCAGTGTGCTACAACCTGACCACCCCCTTCTCTCGGGTTCCCAACGCCTTCCACGTCTCCCCCCAAACCCCCGGGCTTGAACCGGGGGGGGTTTTCTCGGAAGAGTGCGTCTCCTTTTCCCGGGTTGAGTCTTCCCATGATTTGAGGTCAAGGGCACTTTTTCCCTGAAGACCATCAGGGGGAAAAATTCTTCCTGGCGACTGGAAGGGCTGCGTCCCGAAAAGGGTCCGGGAACCAAATCTAATATCTTGGGCCAGGGTCTGTCCCAGGGGGTTTCCCTTGCCTAAAAAGAGGGGGGGAAACCCAAGGGGGGGGGGTACGTACGGCGCGCCGCACCCCCTGCCCCCTCTCGGGATCCTGTCCGGGACGGGTGGCGCTGCTGGGCCCCGGGACGGGCCGCGGGGGCTCTCGCTCCGGCCCCTCCCTGACCTCTTCCTGCTCTGTCGGCGTCCCTGCCGGCCGGACCGCGTGCCCCCTCTCTAGCCGTCCGTCCCCCGTACATTTAAAGGGGCCCCGCGCCAATAATTGGCTGCTTGCCAGTGCCCCCCTATATATTGGGGACTCACGGACTTTTCCTTTTCTGGGCTATTTGCCCCGTGCCCTAGAGAAAACTTTCCCCATATCTCGCCTTACCATGTACCAAAACCCCCTTGCACTTTCCGATCCGAACCATTGCCGCCCGCCCTGACCTTTTGCCTTCCACGAACACGAACCATTGCCGCCCCCCGACCTTTTGCCTCCCACACTACGAATTTTTCCCGGATAACGTTCTGTACCACCTGCACCTCGGGCCCCACCGCAAACAATCACGGCAGGGGGGGCACCGGTAGCCTCACGCCGCAGCAATCCATCCCGCTTTGCGGCGGGCTCTGGGAAAACCGGGGCACTTTGATTTTTTTTCCCTGGCGTGGCTTACATACGCTTTTCGGGGGTCCAGGTTCCCCCCACCCAGCCTTTTCTCTGGAAGCCCCAAATCTTAAGTTGTTTCTCCTCTCCCTATTTTCCAAGTCGTCAAGCTTCTCTCTCAGACTGACTGGTTGTCGTGATTCCACTCAAGCAAGTTACCTCCTCCTCCACTGTGTTTGTTCTAGTTTCCAACTCCACTATCCGTTGTGAGTTACTGGTTACTTGCAACAGTGCTGCGTTTATTGATGCATGGATGATGTCTAGGCACTTGTCCAGTGTAGAGAGGATCAGTTTGGACACTTCATGTGCTACCGATAATGCTTTTGGGTTGAGACAGGCAGCCGGGGGGAGTGCCCTGGGGGGTTTAGGGTTTTGGGGGTGCTCGCCTTCTAAAGAGGGAGGAGTGGAGGATGCCGAAGAACTTGAGCCTTTTGAGGCCTGCATATTATTAACGTGTTGTTGGGAGGAGGCTTTGGACACGTGCTGCTTGAAGTTGTTTCCGTGCGAACATAACACTCTGTGATTTGTTTAATGTACACTCACCGGCCACTTTATTAGGTACACCGTCCCAAATGCCGTTTAAAACTTTTAAATTTTTAATCAGCCAATCACAGGCGGCAACTAGTGCATTTAGGCATGTAGACAGGTCAAACAATCTCCTGCATTCAAACCGAGCATCAGATGGGGAAAAAGGGGGATTTAGTCCTTTGAACGGGATGGTTGTTGGTGCCAGAAGGTGGGCTGATATTTAGAAACTGCTGACCCTGGATTTTTAAAGCACAACCATCCTAGGGTTTACAAGAATGCCGAAAAAGAAAAAACATCCATGATGGCAGTCCGTGGGCGGGAAAGCCTTGTTTATGCCAGAGGCAAAGGAAATGGCAACTGGTTCGAGCTGATAGAAAGGGAACAGGACTCAAATGCCACCTGTTACAAAAACCCAAGGGAGCAAAAGCATCCTGAACGCACATAGGCGAACTTTAGGCAGATGGGGTACAGCAGCAGAAGACCACACCCGGGCCACTCCTTTTCCCAAGAAAAGGGAAAATGAGGCCCAATTTTTCCCCAAACTCATCGAAATTGGCAGTAAAGATTGGAAAAACTTGCCTGGTCTGATGAGTGTCGATTTCTGCTGCGACATTCGGATGGTAGGGTCAGAATTTGGCGTCAACAACATGAAAGCATGGATCCATCCTGCCTGGTATCAACGGTTCAGGCTGGTGGTGGTGGTGTCATGGTGTGGGGAATATTTTCTTGGCACTCTTTGGGCCCCTTGGTACCAATTGAGCATCGTTGCAACACTTTGTTGAATCTATGCCACGAAGAATTGAGGCAGTTCTGAAGGCAAAAGGGGGTCCAACCCGTTACTAGCATGGTGTACCTAATAAAGTGGCCGGTGAGTGTATGTATTTGTACATAGCTTTGATGACTGGACTAGGGCTTGTGATGTGTCCACAGTTGATTGCAGTTCAGGGACGTGAACAAACCAAAGGAGAATAATCAAGGGGTGTTGAAGGAATGCAGGCAATGCAATTAGATTAAATAGTATGAGATTTGGTAATGTCCTTACTGAGTTGCAGCTAGAGTAATAAGGGCATTGGTTCAATGGGTAACTGGTGTTCAGGAAGCCGTTATTAAATTATTGCAGTAACATTTCCATTGAGACCAGTGGTTGGTTGTGATGCTAAATACTGTTGTAGCGGGGCTTAGATCTGTATTATGTAGTGATGGTAGAGCATATGCGCGGAAAGTCAGTGGTTTAGGTTTTCACCCCTAGCAAAAAGTAGTGGTCGTTTGTCTTAATAGAAGTCGGTGGAGTCTTTGCTATTAGAGTCTGGTCAGGCTGGCGAGGAGAAAATGTGCTATGTCTTAGCTGACAGATTGCTGCAACTTAGGGTGCTTTCACACAGTGCGTTTTTGGTGTGTTTTTGATGCGTTTTTTCAATGCGTTTTTTTGTACAGGAAGGCACAGCAATTAATGCTGTACATTGCTGCACAAAAATCGCGGTTATTACCGCGATTTTTGTGCAGCAATGTACAGCATTAATTGCTGTGCCTTCCTGTACAAAAAAACGCATTGAAAAAACGCATCAAAAACACACCGTATGAAAGCACCCTTAGTGTTAATGTCAGAGGTTTCAATACAGTTCCTTTGCTCACTAAAGTCAGTACAGACAGTAGAATGAAGAGCTGCTAGACACCTCATCTCCAGTAGGTGGCAGCAGATAAACATCAGTCACAGTAGTACCGTATGTTTATTGTATCCAATGTATATAGAGTAATGTCTCCTATGCAAAGTCTGTACAGATTTAAAGGGGTTATATCATTTCATGAAATGGTCTTCAGAATAAGGGGATAGTGAAAACAAGCAACTTTGCAATTGGATGTCATTTGCAAAGCTGTCTTGTTTTCACAGTCTCCCTTATCTTCATTTTGTGTAAACACTGTTCCCCAGTAGTGGTCGGATTCCACCTCCTTTCATTTCATTGTCTGACAGCTCTAATAATTTACATTCTGTTCGGCCCCCTGTTGTATTCACGGGAGCGTGCATTCTTGCCTCTCTCACTCAGAATAAGGGGCCGGCAACAATTCACTCTGTACAGCTAGCAGCTCCTCATTGACACTGCAGCTGCTTGTACAATCAGAAAACAGCAGAATTGTGCCTCTGTCCCTAATGCTCCTGCATGTAAGGGGCCGGCAACATTTCACTCTGCACAGCCACCAGCTCCTCAGTGACACTGCAGCTGCTTCTACAATCAGAATACAGCAGAATTGTGCCTCAGTGCCTAATGCTCCTGCATAGAAGGGAGACAGATCTGTGCTCTGGAAAAGTTCATAGAAGACTGGATTCAACTGTAACAAACCTCCAGCTGTGAGAGGAGAAGAGATCAGTGCTCTGAGTTCATAGAAGGCTGTCTAGACTGAATGCAGGACTGTGGTATGTAAACAGCTCTTACAAAATAAGACTGTAAAAGGAGAGGAACACACTTACTCGGGAGCGAGCATGAACAGTGAAGGGGGGGGGGATGATGTCATCCCCCTTCAGTTAGGAAACACTCAGCTGGGAGAGGAAGAAACACCCCTAGATTTCAGGAACTGAGAAAATCAAGCTACAAGAGAACAGCCGAATTGATGAAGAGATCCTCTAGTTACGCAGTGGTTAACTACTGGGCCCGTTGGTACACATTTTAGGTTAAAGGGGTTGTCTCATTACAAGGATTGCTTTTTATGTTAAAGATCTTGCAAAAACAAGTCACTTTACAATATATGTCCATTAACATATGTCCATTGTACGGGCTGCATCAGCTCCTCAGGTCGCTATAGCCACAGACCTGTTTGATCTCTCCTGAAGCTGCCAACAGTGGTTGCTATAGCTTTAGACCTGGCTTCTACTGCAGCCTAGTGGAAGCCAGTAAACATACCCCTGAATTCAAAGTGAAACCAAGAAAACAGGACTAAGGTAAGATGAATCAATGAAGTGAGACAACCCCTTTAATTAAAAGTTCCCTTCTGCTGTACAATGCGATAGGGGCAGGGCCTTGGCACTCTTAAGCTGAGGGGGCTAGATTTCGCATCCCCTTGTGAGATTTAGGCAGTCTTGAATTGAATTAGAAAATGGCTCCCTGATTTTCTCGGGCTTTTTCTTCATGCCAATGAGACAGGGCCTGTGAAGTCCCCAATGACAGAGGTCTTCCACCAGTAGTATCTGTGGCCCCACCGTCACTCCATGGCAATATCATCTGTCTGCTCCTGGCCACCGCGCCCTGACAATCCTGGCAGGTAGCTGCAGTGATGGGATCTTCAGTGCTGCCAGCGCTTGCTCCAAGCAAGTGTTCCGGTCCCGGGATTCGGCGTGCGGCTGTAGGTATAATTGTGTGGCCGCTACTATTTCCCGTGCCGGGGGAGTCCCACGTGTCTCTACCCGGCGTCTCCGATCAGAGCTAGGCGTGCGAGCAGGCGGTGTAGTGCCGCTCAGGTTTCTCAGGTGGTGCGGTCGCTATAGCTCGTGTGGCAGGGAGGTGATCACCTGAGGGGTGGGGGGGCCACGCCTTACCGTCGACTGCATCCTGGATTGTCCGAATCTTGGAGCCTGATCAACTTCGTATAAAAAAGGTAAGTTCACTGATTTTATAAATCCGGGACTTATCCTTTTCGGACAGTCTAGTGAGTCTGTTCGTGGTTGTCGCCTCCAGAGTGTGGTCTGGTACTGGTGTGCGTATCGTATGCGTATACCTTTTAAACACTACCAATTGATGTCTCTGATTGTTTCTCTGTAAAGTATATGTGACGAGATAGTGTATTCTCCTTTTTGTATCATATTTCAGTATAAGCCAGGAGCTGGGCTCCTGATGTAAATAATATACCTAGGGATATAGTCCCTGAGAAGAGTCCCGGTAGCAACCTAAGCCTGTTTATATACAGATGATAGTAGTATAATATTGTACCGTGTTAGCCATAGAAAGTAGTAGAATAGTGAAGAAATCAGGCGATACCTTTTAGAGCAGACCTGGGCAAAGTACGGCCCCCGGTCCGCATCCGGCCCGCCAGCTCGTCGGATGCGGCCCGCGGCGTACCATGCCCAGGTCTGCTAATAGTAGCCCTTCTGCGGCCGGGTATTGCTGTGAGGCCACCGCGGGCCGTCAGCGCTACTATTACTGGTGAATTATGCAGCGACGCGATGAACTCCGCTCACCGCGCCGCTGCCTCTCCTCGGCGCACACACAGTAATAACTCTGTGCGGGCCTAGGAGCTGACAGAGGAGCGTCCTGGCGCTGGCGGCATGACGTCATCACACCAACCAGCCCGGGACGCTCCTCAGATAGAAGATGAGCGCGCTCGGCCAGGAGTCAGGTAAGCCAGGGTGAGTATTACTGTTTGTTATTTTGGTCATAAAACTATATACCTGCCTGTGGGAAGCCCTATCTATATGCCTGCCTGTGGAAAGCCCTATCTATATGCCTGCCTGTGGAAAGCCCTATCTATATGCCTGCCTGTGGAAAGCCCTATCTATATGCCTGCCTGTGGAAAGCCCTATCTATATGCCTGCCTGTGGGAAGCAGCTATATACCTGCCTGTGGGAAGCCATATCTCTATACCTGAGTGTGGGAAGCCCTCTTTATATACCTGCTTGTGGGAAGCAGCTATATACCTGCCTGTGGGAAGCCCTATCTATATACCTGCCTGTGGGAAGCCCTATCTATATACCTGCCTGTGGATAGCCCTGTCTATATACCTGCCTGTGGATAGCCCTGTCTATATACTTGCCTGTGGATAGCCCTGTCTATATACCTGCCTGTGGAAAGCCCTGTCTATATACTTGCCTGTGGATAGCCCTGTCTATATACCTGCCTGTGGAAAGCCCTGTCTATATACCTGCCTGTGGAAAGCCCTGTCTATATACCTGCCTGTGGGAAGCCCTGTCTATATACCTGCCTGTGGGAAGCCCTGTCTATATACCTGCCTGTGGATAGCCCTGTCTATATACCTGCCTGTGGATAGCCCTGTCTATATACCTGCCTGTGGGAAGCCCTGTCTATATACCTGCCTGTGGGAAGCCCTATCTATATACCTGCCTGTGGATAGCCCTGTCTATATACCTGCCTGTGGGAAGCCCTACCTGCTTGTGGGAAGACCTAACTAGCTATATACCTGCCTGTGTGGAGCTTTAACTATATACCTGCCTGTATGGAGCCCGAACTAGCTATATACCTGCCTGTGTGGAGCTTTAACTATATTCCTGCCTGTATGGAGCCCTAAATAGCTATATACCTGCCTGTTTGGAGCCTTAAATATACCTGCCTGAGGGGTGCTATATCTATATACCTGCTTGAGGGGAGCTATAGCTATCTATATACCTGCTTGAGGGGAGCTGTACCTATCTATATTCCTGGCTGAGGGGAGCTGTACCTATCTATATTCCTGCCTGTGGGGAGCTGTACCTATCTATATTCCTGCCTGAGGGGAGCTGAACCTATCTATATACCTGCCTGTGGGGAGCTGTATCTAAATACCTGCCTGTGGGAAGCCCTATCTATATACCTGCCTGTGGGGAGCTGTAGCTATCTATATACCTGCCTGCGGGTACCTATATCTATATACCTGACTGACTGAGGGGAGCTGTATATACCTGACTGACTGAGGGGAGCTGTATATACCTGACTGAGGGGACATACATCTACATACCTACCTTACTGAGGAGAGCTGTATATACCTGCCTTACTGTGTACCATGAGTAAGGCAGGTATATAGATACATCCCCCAGTAAGTTTCCACAAAAATAATCACCCAAAAAACGATTTTTTTCCCCCGTTTTTATTAGTCCGGCCCTCCAAAAGCATCGCACTTTTTCATGCGGCCCGATGGAAAAATGAATTGCCCACCCCTGTTTTAGAGGCTAACTGAGTATATTTGATGGTGAGCTTTCGAGAGTACTAGCTCCCTTCTTCAGACAGTGTTATACAACAAACTGAAAATACACAGACCTTTTATACACAAAAGACAGGGATCTTTAAGGATCTTAGAATTCTTAAAAATAACAAAAATGCAATATAGGTAGAGCAGTTATTTACAACAGGTCAAAAAAATAAACAGTCTGGAAACTTGTGAGGCGTGACAGGAGTGATCAGTAATTATTTCTCTTATCTCTATATGCAATCAGGGGAGATTTGTTGCTCTCACGTTCACCATAGTTTGACTGAAGCTGGCATGAATATTTAACCCATTTTGCAGAGTTTTAAATTTTTGCTTTAATTTATATTCCCATTTGTTCCTCTCCCTTGGTCTTAAAATTTCCCATTAAGATCGTAACCTGTAAATCTTCCATGGAGTGATTTTCTCCAGAGAAAATTTGCGGGCCACTGGAAGATCAGTTTTTGCTGTTTTTTAATAGTGAATCTGTGTGAGTTCATGTGCTGGCTGAGTCTCTGCCCTGTTTCCCCCACATAAAGGCCTGTAGTCGGACATTGCACACACATGATTTGATACACCACATTGGCAGACCTGCAGGAAAATGTCCCCCTATTCTGTGCACCTGTTGGGATTGTGGGGGCAGGTACACTGTCAGCAGTGTGGATGTGCCTGCAGGTCTTGCACCTGTTCTGAAGGCAGGGTGAGGTGCCATTTTCTGTTGGGGCCTTCAGGGCGCTCCGGACAATAATGCGCCTCAGGGTTGGGGGTTGCTGAAAGGAAAGGAGAGGGGGGACTGGGAATATTTCTTTGAGTCTATTGTCCCTACGGCGCGTCCATTATCCACGGCGCGTATTGCGCCTGGATAATGTGCATGTCACTCCGACGGATTGGCTCCGTACTGCAGCGCAAATCCGGCGCGGAGTACGGCGCCAATCCGTGCCCAAATAAGCCGTGTGAATGAGGCCTAAAGGGGCAGTCGAGTAGCTGTGACCACTCACTGGCTGAGCTTGTCTCGAAGAGGAAAATAGGAAAATATGTTGGACTTGAAAAAGTTAATGAAACTCTCTGTGTGCAACTTGCATAAATCACAGAGATTACAAGCTAACATGTGGGAGACAGCACTGAAAAAAATTGAAAAGGCAGTCTACAAGTTAACGGTGGCTTGGCAGAGAACAACATGTTCAATTGCAAAGTATAATTACATTGAAATTGAATTCAAAATATAAGAAGAGAATGACTATGGCGTATATGTATTGTATAATGAATGAGATGTCGCCATTTCAAGATGGCGAATTTCAATGTTGGCTGAGTTCCAATTGTCGACATCAGGATTCCATTAACGCTGAGAGTTGCGTAATTTGTGGGAAGGAATATCCAACACTAATCACACCTTGTATTTCCTCACCTCCTCTTCCCTCAGCTTCCGTGCCAGAACCTCCCATTACTTCCGGTAACCATTTTAATGAAATCCTTACCACCTCCACATCCTGAAATGCAAAACCAAACCCTGCCCCTTCCACTTCCTGTGGCCATATTTGTAGTCCCAAGCAATCCAAATAACCCGGAAGTTCCGGGTTAAAGTTGAACAGTGGCCATCTTGCTACACCTAGTAACATTCCTACTCCCACCTCTCCTCCAGGCATTCCACCTGTTACCGCTAATGTAAACATTGACACGCAACTGTCGGGTGATAAGGTCTGTGCCAGCAGGCCTGCAACATCACAACAAACACCACCACCAGCCCCGCAACCACTCTACCCTTTGCTCACTGCCTCTGGGACATTCTATGTACCCTCCTCCTCTATAGCCCCTATTCTGACTTTTAATGCTAACGGAGAGGAAGAGGGGAGGAGGACAAGTTGCCATTAGCTACAGGGGGTTAGGACTCACATCTGCAACCCAAATTAAAGAACTCCAGTATTTTTCTATTGCTCACAGCACACACACTGCTGCTCTAGGAGAGGACACATTACTCAGAACACCCGCTGATTTCCTCGGGGACACTGCCCAGGGGTACTATCATCAAGCTCCATGACAACACGTCACAGTTAGACAAACTACTCGTAACCCTAGGGTTGAATATCTGGACTCTAAAAATGAATCCAAATCACCTGACGTTTGTACTTTTAATACTTCAATTTGGGACACAAACACAACTCTTACCTTCATTGTGGGGGACATTGTATTTCAGGATACTACAGCAGTTGTCAATCCTGCAAATGGCCATCTGTAGCATCATGGTGGCATAGCGGCACAAACTGTTGAACACGGTGGTAGAAAGATACAGCAAGCCTGTGATGACCTCAGTTCACGTTCTGGTGGTGTGCCTTTTTCTGTGTCTACTGTACTCGTCACTCGAGCAGGCAGATTGAACTGTGATTACATAATTCATGCTGTTGGATCCGTACATAATAACTTATCCCATGATGATTGTGTTCAGCTGCTGAAACAAACTATTCATAACGTACTTAAAGTGGCCCAAGCGAACAAGTTCCAATCGCTGTCCATACCCTTAATTTCTTTTGGCATCTTTGCATTCCCACCAATGGCATGTGTACAGGCAATACTCACCGCATTACTTGAGCACAAGCAAATTCCTCCAGTACATGAAATACGGATAGTGGTACTAACAGATGCTACGGCCAAATGTCTGAAGACTACGTGGCTCTCCCTTACTCAAACCACTCCCTCTACCAGGGCAACTTCACTCTTGTTCAGGAGTATATCCTCAGTTCCATTGCAACCTACACCCACATTACCTCAACTGCCAGAACCAGACTCATTCATGGACTTACCCCCACCGTCTGTGGCAGCACCACCACCACCTCCACCA
The DNA here is from genome assembly GCA_025379985.1 of Phyllomedusa bahiana. Taxonomy (NCBI): domain Eukaryota; kingdom Metazoa; phylum Chordata; class Amphibia; order Anura; family Hylidae; genus Phyllomedusa; species Phyllomedusa bahiana. Next base: position 129,258 of record JAODAL010003383.1, on the reverse strand, counting down.
TCACCTTCTCAGCCACTGGATTCTTTTTCTCTTCCGGTGCTACCTTCTCATCCATCGACGCCAGCCACAATACCCCAGGATCAACTAATCTACGTGCCTTTTACACCCAAACAAGACAATAATCTACTAGCCCCAATGCCAGACCCTGAGAAAAACCCTATGGCATTTTACCGTGGCAGCAGTCAGATACAGAAGACATATTCTGCCCCTTGGAAAGACCTATGCCACATTGCCAGCATCAAGGCTGGTGATTCCTTCCAGGAGGATAATGTCGACTATATCCGTGCTTACTCATCTGGGGAAGAGTTCTGCCATCATCTTCATTCTTGGGCAAAGGAACGCTTGGATGAGTCCTCAGTCAATATCTTCAATTCTACTCAGAGTCCTACTGAATCCGTGGAGAATTTTTTATCACCGGATGTCTGACTTATTCCAGGACCATGGATTTGACATGAACACTAAAGCTCACAGAATCGTCTTTTCAACTGCGTTTGTTAAAGATTTCCTTAAACCCATTCAGGATTATTTTGAAACTATACAGAATATACAGAGCTACCCAGAAATAAACTTCTTTCTATTGCTAAGGCTCAAAGTTCTTTGTTGGCTCAAACTGATTCCTCTCAACAATTGAAGAAAATTTCTACAGTGTCCCTACTTCAAGAGCTCCCAAAAGTCCCTAAATCCCAGACTCCTGAGACTGTACTGTACAATCAACCAGCATAAGTATACCCGGGACCTCAACCTACCAACCCATATCAAGCTAATGGTTCGCAAAACTTCCAACGCACACCTTCTGGCGGGCAAGGTCGAATTCAAAAGACTTGTTTTTACTACAACCGACAAAGACAATAGACTTTGTTTACCAAGGGCATTATTTCCAGCTGTAGTACAATGTGCTCATGGTACTACCCACAGAGGAACTAACCAGATGATTTCTTCAATCAACAAGATATGCCTAGCACCCATAATCTTTATTACAGTAGCTATGCTAGAAGTTGTGAAATATGCAATACTTTTAACCCAGGAGGACTGATCCTAACACCAAGGAAGCATTTGGCTAAACCTTTCCAGCGCATCCAGATTGTCCACATTGAATTACCCAAGAGTGGAAAATACAAGTATGTTCTAGTGGTGGTGGACATGTTCTCAGGATGGCCTGAAGCCTACCCAGTTACCAACATGACTGCCAGAACCACCGTGAAGAAACTATTGACTGAATTGGTATGCAGATTTGGGATCCCTGAGGTTATTGAATCTGACCAAGGACCTGCCTTCATTGCAGAAGTAACCAGAGACATTTAGAAACTTGTAGAAGCTGACCTTGGCCTGCACACTCCCTACCATACCGAATCCAGTAGAAAAGGGGAAAGAATGAACGCCACTCTGAAGAACAAGATTCTGAAAGCTAGCAAAGAAACATCTCTTCCCTGTCCTGAGATCCTATCCACTGCACTCTACTCTGTCAGATACACCCCTAGGCAGCCCACTGGTCTCACTCCTGAGATATTATTCTCAGGCCCGCCTAGATTAGGGAGGTTTCACCCACAACAGTTGAGTGCAGGGAATGATAGCCTTGTGAAATATGTTATAAATCTGTGTAATGAATTGAAACTAATCCATGCCATAGTGTTCTCCTCCATTCCAGATCCAGACTCTGACCAAAGCTACAACCTGGTTACTTTGTGTGGGTACAGAAACACGTCATAGATTCTCTGGAGCCCAGATCTGAAGGACCATACCAGGTACTCCTGGTGTTCCCAACCTCAGTGAAACTTGAAGGAAGACCCACCTGGGTGCATGCTTCACACTGCGACTAATAAGTCATTATGAACCTTTTCCTTATCCTTTTATATGTTTGTCTAGTCTGGATGTGTGTGGAAATGCAAGAGGGACAACCAAGGGGGGTGCCTGATGAATTCAAAGCTAGGGATCAGGTCAAAGCAGGGTTTGAATCACTTAATAACAATCAACAAAAGTATGGACTGGGTAAATTGCATCTATTATAATCAACAGAGGTTTGATAATTACACCCGAGATGCCTTACAAGGTATAGCTGAACAATTAAGCACCACCTCCATCATGACTTTCCAGAATCATTGAGGGTTATGAGATTGTAAACAATTGAAAGATTTCCATAGATTGCCTCTGCCAGGGACTGCTCTGAGGTGGCACCTGGCGGTCGTTAGGTAAAGTCATCCTTACCATCAGAGGCTCTGTGAAGATGCCAACGGTCGCTTAGTTATGCCCCCTTGGAGCAAGCCTGACAGTGGTTCAGTGGGTTCAACACCCGTTCCACCTGTTCATCCTGCTGTCTAAGGAGAGTGACATTTAACCATTCTTGCTCAGTTTAGAGAAGAGTATCAATCATCATTCACGCTCTAGGGGGGAGCGTTAGAACAGATTCTAATGTTTTTCGGGGGGACTGTCAAGTTGATGATTTAGGGATAAAACATCAAAATCTGTTTCATCATTACATTCTTATTAAGCTCATCAGATAGTTTGTTTAAACTGCTTTTACTGCTATACATCCTTATCGAAGTATCAGATATCTTTTACACAGCTTTACTTGGAACGGATGCACTGTCTGCGTCAGCGAGAAGTTATATCAAGAAACCAAAGAAATTCCTCTCTCGGACAATATAGAGACAAGTTCTGGAGTGTCTCTTATCAACTAATGCCTAGCAACCTTCCGTAGATACAGGAGACGATGAGGGTTCAGCAACAGCCAATTAGCCAATGACAAAATAAACATGTGATGCAGAGAGATATCACACTGTAATTTACTGTGATTAAAGCAGATTTATGCCCCAGACGGAACGTGTAGGTTGTATCTCTCGAGCTCCAGATGTCGACAGCTGTAATAATAATATAATTCAGAGGAGACATTTAATTGGATAAAGGAGTATAGAAAAGATACTTCTACCCCTAATTTATCATTTTGACATTCCGCTCCTCGCAGGGGCGTCGCTAGGCTGTTTTATTCGGGGCTCGGGCCCCGAATAAAACCCCCTGTGCCCGAGTCTCCCGGGCTCCAGGCCTCTGCGCTGCGCCTGGAGCACCGACTGGCTCTTCAGCTGCATGTGGGTCCGCTGGACACACACACAGCTGAGGGCTTCTGTGGGGCAGAGAGCGAGCAGGTCCTACACTGCGAGGCTGCCGGGTTCTCACAGCGCTGAGGACCCGCCGCGGCCCCGTGCGCCTCAGCCGGCAGCGGCGCGATGACATCACGTCATCGCGACGCTGCCTCTCCTCGGGCGCACAGCGCGTCATAGGCCGTGCGCCCGAGGAGCTGCCGGAGGAGCGCGGGCTGAAGAGGACCGAGCGCGCTCGCCGGGGGAGTTAAGGTGAGTATTAATGTTGTTATTTTTATAGCGTTTACCTGCCTCAGTGCCCCTATATACTGCCTGTGCCCCTATAATGCCTGCCTGTGGCCCCCATATCCCTGCCTGTGCCCCTATAATGCCTGCCTGTGGCCCCCATATCCCTGCCTGTGGCCCCCATATGCTGCCTGTGGCCCCCATATCCCTGTCTGTGGCCCCCTATATACTGCCTGTGCCCCTATAATGCCTGCCTGTGGCCCCCATATGCTGCCTGTGGCCCCCATATACTGCCTGTGGCCCCCATATACTGCCTGTGGCCCCCATATACTGCCTGTGGCCCCCATATCCCTGCCTGTGGCCCCCATATGATGCCTGTGCCCCTATATACCTGCCTGTTGCCCCTATATACCTGCCTGTGGCCCAATATACCTGCCTGTGGCCCCAGATACCTGCTTGTGGCCCCATATACCTGCCTGTGGCCCCCATATACTGCCTCATTGCCCCCATATACTGCCTCAGTGCCCTTATATACCTGCTTGTGGCCCCCATATACTGCCTCAGTGCCCCCATATACTGCCTCAATGACCCTATATACCTGCCTGTGGCCCCCATATACTGCCTCAGTGCCCCCATATACTGCCTGTGCCCCCATATACTGCCTCAATGACCCTATATACCTGCCTGTTGCCCCATATACTGCCTGTGCCCCCCTATACCTGCCTGTGCCCCCCTATACCTGCCTGTGGCCCTATATACTGCCTCAGTGCCCCTATATACCTGCCTCAGTGCTCTTGGTTTTGTAGGAGTGTTTTTAGTCACAATCACTTGTCTGGTAGATTTGCTCCATGTATCGGTGGATTATTTGGTGACTGTTTAGGGGTATTGTCATATGAAGGTGAGAAGTTCTGAAAAAGTAAATTTGTCATTGGTGATTTTTACTGTACAGTGACTGCTGAGGAGATGGACGGGATCTCTGTGGGATGTGCAGAAAATTAGTGACAGGAACAGAAGGTTTTTCTCTGTAAAAAAACATTCGCAGTTCACAATGAGGCGGGAAAAACACAAAGGGCCCGAGCCCCGGATGTTTTAGGACCCTAGCAACGCCCCTGGCTCCTCGTCTCACTGAGGGCAGGCAGGGGCAGGTGGTGTCTCCCAGCGGAAACCTTGGCCAGGTCTCGGCGTGCAGCCCGTTCGTGGTGCTTCTCACCACTGCGCACCTCCGGGGAGTAGGAAAATGGCTCACAGATCAGGTGCACCTGTGTCTCTGTGGGCCTCTGGTCACTTTTGGCAACCACAGAGATAAAAAATGGCCCGATGGCCACTTGGTTTAGCGCATCCTGAGCAGGAGTCGTTCTAAGATGTGGCCATACTCGATACCCCGCTCCCGGAAGTTGCTGTAGTTGTTTTAAGCAAGAGAAAAAACAAAAACGAGACAGCGCTCCCTAGCACAATATTGCGACTTTTGAATAAGAAACACTAGTACTTATTTTAAGCACTAACCTTCTAGTGTTGTGCAAAGGAAGGCACAACACATTTTTAAGCATTCAAATATTTGGAACCGAAGAATCAGTCGTCCGCAGCCGTCTGTCCGTTTTGCTCCGAACGCCCGGTGCACGGCGTCAGGGTAGTAGCGATCCAAAAGTTGTGAAGATTTTCTCCAGTTTGACCAGAAAAAACTCCTTTAAATGGACTGTAATGACAGCGCTGAACGTCTTTTTAGTTGAAGATTTATTACAAATAGCAATTGGAATACACGTTTTGTGTGTAGACCACACTTCCTCAGTTCCAGTTCGTATGGAACTGAGGAAGTGTGGTCCACACACGAAACGCGTATTCCAATTGCTATTTGTAATAAATCTTCAACTAAAAAGACGTTCAGCGCTGTTATTACAGTCCATTTCAAGGAGTTTTTTTCTGGGCAAACTGGAGAAAATCTTCACACCTTTTGTAGTTGTTTTAAATAATTTCCCAATAAACAATTTAGTTTGTGGCACAGAAGTTTTTGGGATGTCCCTGTTACCTTTTTTATTGTATTGTGAAAACTTATTTTTATATTTTGTCTCTCGTTGGACTGGCGAGCTTTTGGTGAACTCCGATTATATACCGCTAACAGGAATTCAGATGGTGGTGAGTTAAATTTTTCATTGATTTATTTTTGTTCCCACTTTATACTGTATAATGTGGCAGAGTGATCTCAGGTGGTCGCATTTCTCTGCCACTAACTGGCATACAGCAGGAGATCTGCAAGGCGCTTAGCCTCGGTGAGGGAGGCCGGCAGTTTGGCATCAGTAATCATAGGTAACTGACATTTAGTACTATTAGTATAGCAGCTAATCTGGGCCAGCTTTTTTGGAATGGCTATAGTGATGGGTGGAAGGCCATAGGTTTACAGGTCTATTAAAAGCCTCTTGGTCCAGAAACCATGGGGGTGTGGTTGACTACCTGGATTTGAGAGCAGCACCTGAGCCAAGGAGGAGGTTCTTCCTAAGGGAAGCCTGTACCATATGGTGAGAATATTATGTGGTGCTGGGTAATAGGCTCAAACCACTGATAGGTAATTTAATGGCCAGACAGTTTAGGATTTGTGTTTTTTTTGTACATTGACCTGCCTGAGGAATAAAGCTGGCTAATGCCACTTTTAACATACAGCCCTGTGTCAGAGTGGCATTACTGTTTTACCAAAAACACACACATTATATATATTTATAATATATATCCCGTGAGCTAAGTGACCCCCTGGTCTGTCCAAGATGGTGGCTGGATGTAAGTGCGCTTACTATATATGAGTGTTTTTGGTAAAACAGAGATGCCACTCCGACAAAGGGTTATATTTTAAAACTGGCCTCAGCCAGCTCTATTCCTCAGGCAAGTCAATGTACAAAAAAACACAAATCCTACGCTGTACATATATATGGAAAAAAGGCAGCACACCAAAAAATATGACATGGACATTTTGGAATAAAGTTTACTTCATTTCTTCAATGTGGGAGTGCTGCGACTTTCTAGGATATAAAAAGATGATAAAAATAGGCCTCGTCGTTAAGGGGTTAATCTTTTCACTTCTATCGGCGGCTGAGGTGTGTGAGGGGCAGGAAGCTGATTGGCAGACACGAATCACGTGATCAGCTGGCAGAAGCTGAAGAACTTGAACTTCTGTGCAGAGCGGAGAGAGGCGCCTGATACCAGCAGGGAAGATGATGACTCTCGGCTACTGGGACATCCGCGGGGTGAGCGCTGTTATACAAGTAGTGGTGAGGGGCGGGGGTGACGGTGGCTGATAGTCTGGTATTTATAAGCTTTTTTCCGGCTTCTCCTTGCAGCTTGCCCACCCGATCCGCCTGCTGCTGGAATACACCAGGACCCCGTATGAAGAGAAGATCTACGTGACGGGGGAAGGTGAGCGCTCATGTGCGGGGCGCACGGGGTTAGGGAGGTGTTGTACTTCTTTATGTGTTGTATGAAGTCTCTGCAGAAGTCTAGGATGACGCTGATTTCTGACGCACAGGAGCCTCCCGGACCTGTAGTGTGTGTGCTGGGCAGCAGGTGCTCTATACCCGGGACGCAAGGCACCATAGAAGGAGTGGACTCCCGCTGTGTGTCCGGTGTCTTCTTCCCTCATGGTTGAGGAAATCACAGCTGTGGATCAGGACTTGGACCCCAATCAATATTCCAGGAATGTACTATTGACCCCTTATTGCCCCACACTGTACATACTGCTCAGCACCATGCATTATCTGCAGTGGTCGGGATTGGAGAAAACTGCAGTTCAGCCTCTGAAGTGCTGTAAATCTAAGGTTTAGGACAAGGACAAAATACTGGTCTATTCTACACATGGGTTTTGGATTCTTAACACTGGAACAGGACATATTCTGACGGAAGAATGAACATGTTCCAAGTATTTTGTAAAGCCGCCAGTTTTGAAATCTGACCTCAAAATCTGAGCTGCGTAGATACAGCTCGGATTTTCTATTGAGGTCTATGGGGATAGTTTACAGTTGGAATTTTATTGATTCCAAAATCCGTGTCCAAGTTAGATTGTAAAACTGTGTAGATGGGGCCTAAGGCTATGTTCACACGGCTTAATTGCGGGACGTAATTTCGTCCCGCAATTACGCCGTGTGGACGGGGGCGGGGCAGGAGCGGGGGAGTAAGCAGGGGGCCGGCACTTCGCCGGCCCATAGACTGTCACTGCTAGCGGCGCGTATACGCCGCTAGAAAGTGACAGGTGAATTATCTCCCCGCCCGGCGGATTCGCCGGGCGGGGAGAGGAGACGTAATCCATAGTTCTCTATGAGAACTGTGAATTACCGTAATGAATGGGCCGTTTTCGGCCCGTAATTGGCGCACTTCGGCGCGTAATTACGGACCGAAATACGGCCCATTTTAAGCCGTGTGAACATAGCCTAAAGGTGACTTTCCAAGAATTCTAAAAACCTCCCACTGTGAATAGAAAGTTAATCCATACTCGCCAGTCCAGAGTAATGTTACAGGCTTTTCGAAATCTGATAATAAAGGCAGTTTAACCCTTTACCGCCGGAGCCAGTTTTGACTTCCCTGACAGAGCCCCGGTTTTAAAATCTGACGTGTCCCTTTATGTGAATAATTTTGACACTTACTTATCCAAGTGATTCAGAGACTGTTTTCTCGTGACACATTGTGCTTTAAGTTAGTAAGAAATTTTGGTCCCAAAAAAATCCTTGTTTGTGAAAAATATGAAATTTTTGAAAAATTAGCAGTTTTCAAAGTTCAAAAATTTCTGCATGTAAGGCAGATAGTTATTCCACTCAAAATAGTTTATAACTAGCCTCTACCATATGTCTACTGTAGGCATCATTTTTTAAATGTCTTTTTTTTTTTTCTTTTCACCACATTAGGGGGCTTAGAAACTTAGTAGCAATTTTTCACATTTTCAATAAAATTTGCTTTTTTTTTTTTTTTTTTTTTTTTTGTGGACCAGTCCAGTTCTGATGTGGCTTTGATGGGGTCTGTATGTTACCCCCCCCATAAATGACTTCATCTAAAACTAGACCCCTTAAAATATTTTAAAAAAGCATTTAGGAAGTTTACCCTTTAGATATTTCACAGAAATGAAAGCAAAGTTGTGGTTTTTTTTTGTTTGTAGATTTTCAATTTTTATTCATTCACTCTGGAACACGGTAGATGTGAACAGGGAAATGCGATTCAACATCAATTCCCCAGGTTTTTCCGTTTTCAGAAATATCCCATATTTGTCCCTAGTGTGTTATTTGGCTCAACCACAAGCCCCAGAATAGGAAGAGCACCTACCGGACTCTGGTCTCATTTTCATAACTATTTTCTTTAGGCGCCACTTCAGGATTGCAGATACCCTAAGGTGCTAAAACTTAATAAACTATCCTAAAAAGACCCCATTTTAGAAATTACACCCCTTAGGGACTATATCCAGGGGTTCAGTGAGTATATCGACCACAGGTGTTTTCACTTTTTTTTTTTTTTTTTTTTTTTTTTTCGTTAGGCTCTGAAAATTAACATTTTTCCAACAATCTGCAATTTTAGCTGAAAATGTTTCATTTTTATATGGAATCCTGGAAAAAAGCATCCCAAATTGTGTTACGCAATTTCTTCTAAGTTCGGCAATACCCTACATGTGGCTGTAAACTGGTGTTTGGGCGCACGGCAGAGCGTACAAGGGAGGGAGCGCTATTTTGGCTTTTGAAACGCAGATTTTGATGGGGCCATGTGGCATTTGCAAAGCCCCCAAAGTACCAGAACCAAACCCTCCAGAAGTTGCCTCATATTAGATTCAACACCCCTCATGGATCTCATCTAGCGGTGTATTGTGAATTTTGGGTGCACAGGTGTTCCGTATTTTTTTTTAATTTCTTTTAGCAGTGGGCCATGGAAATGGGGGTGTGTGGGGGGGGGGGGGGGGGGTGAATACAGTTCCGTCATTGTTTTTGGGCTTCATTTCTACAGTGTTCGCCGTACAGGATAAATGACAACTTTACTATGTGGTTTGGTACAATTTGCAATGATATCCATTTTATACAGTTTTAGTAATTTTACACGATAGAAATGTGTTCATAAAATTGCATTTTTATGTTGTCATGGTCTGACAGCCATAACTTTTATTTTTCTTTATACGGAGCAGATTATGGGCTTGTTTTTTTTTTTTTTTTTGCGGGATGAGTTGATGGGTATTACTATGTAGGGAACTATTACTCTTTGGTACAGCACGCTTTGTAAGACAAATTTACTGTTTGGTGCACTATTATTGGATTGAGCACAAAATAGGGAACTATCTGTGTATCATTTTGAGGCACTGTCTTTATAGGTCCTTTGTGCCACCTTTTTGGAGGGTGGAAACATGGTTATAACTTGCATGTCAATTCTTTGATCGCAGCCACAAGACGGACCCAACAGGCGCAGGGCAAACACGCAGCGGCGATCTCTCATTTGAACGCCGCTGCGTGTTTCTCGTTGCCGGTAGTGATAAAGTCGCTGCTAATTGTTAGATGCGTCTCTGGTTCCATTCTGTCGGTCCCTGAAATGCATCTAAAAAGCCCATGTTAATATGGAGGCAAAACTTTGTGTGAACAAGCCCTTAGAATTAGAGGTGTCAGCAGGGCTGCTGTAAGTAATTTCAGGGCCCCGTACTGCTGAAGCATCTGGGCCCTCCACCTATTACTAGTTCCTTACTTGCACTATATCAGCAGTTCCCTTTCATGTTTGAGGGCCCCTGACAGGAGTTTTGCTAATATTGCCCTGATGGTGCTCCTGGGTATATGCATAACGAGTAGCTTGTGTAGGTGGAGAGGAGGTGGGCAGGTATTGTAAAAATGAAGAGGTAAAGGCATCCAGCAGAAACTTTACTCGAGAAAGCAGGTTAAGTACCAAATTCCTTTTTTCTTATAAGTTATAGTGTAACTTGAAATAATCCATTCATGCCTTTTCAAAAAATCCACACTTTGAGGCATTTTAGAGATTTAGCGGGTTGTATTTTGCAAATAAACATTACCCCCTTCCCCACGGCAATTTTTTTTTATATCTTGTCTTTTTTTTTTTTTTTTTGTTTTTTTTTTTTGTTTCTCCATGCTTTCAAGAAAGATTTTAATTTTTTTTGCAAGATCAGATGGTATGATTTATTGTACTACTTTTAAAAATAGAAAATCTTTTGTTTTTTAAATGTGCTGTTTCCTGATACCAGTAGGGCTAAAGTCTTGTCTTATTGGAACCATTTTGAGATCTGCACACTCCCTTACTATAATGTAAATCTACATCTAATGTTGGTTAGGGGTTAAAAATACATAGACCTAAGTGACGTGATGCAGATGAGTGCTTGAAGATTCAATTATGTCAACTGCGAAACCTAGTGGAGCAAGAGGACTGCCGCTTAAAAAGGAGCTTGAGCTTATTATTCCCAAGCTGAATGTGCAAGGTCTTTGGCTTTCAACACTTGAAAAGTTGCAGAGCAGCTCATGAAACAAGACTAAGCGGTTCTGCACTGGTGAGACCTAACGTGATACTAAGGTCTCGTTCACACGGCTTATTTCGCCACGGATTGGAGCCGTACTGCGTGCCGGATTTGCGCTGCAGTACAGCTCCAATCCGTCCCTGTCATTACGGTAATCCACAGTTCTCAAAGAGAACTGTGGATTCCGTCGCTCCTCCCCGCTCGGCAAATCCGCCGCGGGGGGAGAAAGTGACATGCACATTATTTACGCCACGTGCGCGCCATAAAGCATTGTCTATGGGGCCGGCGAGCAGCTTCCCCGCCGCGCCCCCGTCCCGCCCCTTATTCAAGCCGTAACTGCGGGCGAAATTATGCAATTACGGCGTGAATAAGCCGTGTGAACACGGCCTAACATAGCGCTGTGATCCCAAAATCGTATACCCGCTTTAGCCAACAACTTCTCGCACATCTGTTTATTACCACGCAGGCATTGAATATATCTTTCTTTAAATTTCTTGTCAGACTGTATTCAGGACCAATTTTAAAGTGGGTTTTCTCATCACAATAATCATATTTTAAAATGTAGGGAAAGGTAAATGAAGACTATTATCAAATACATCACTGTTTTAATTTTGCTTTGTTCAGGAGATGGATATTATCTGTTGCTAGTGTACACACTTTTCTCTTGGTTACCAACAACCTCTCCCTGCTCTCCATCTTATTTGATTGCTGCTGTCTGACCATGGAGAGTCACTCCTTGTTGAGTCTTCTCTTCAGCACGTTACCTAAGTTAATGACAAGTTTTAAACCTTTGTGCACTACAGATTCTAAACTTCCTGCAGTCCTATCACTAACAGGCTCAGCTAGAAATAGCAGACCTGATATGCCAATCACTGCTATAAAACCACCCACAGGCTGACCAGGAAGTGGGAGTTTTAGGCCTCGTTCACATGGCTTATTTCAGAAAGTATTTATGGTTGGATTTCCGATCGTAAATACGTTCCGAAATCAGTCTGAAATAAGTTGCAGGCAATTAATATTGCTTTTAATGGGAAATACGTGTCGTCGTTTAGACAAGTATTTCCGTGCCGAATTGCCGCCGTGGATTTACGGCTGGAAATACAATGTGCATGTCAATTATTGGGCCAGATTTCGCAACGGATTCACTCCATATAATGAATGGGGATTGTAAATCCGTCGCAAATTACGTGCCACACTTAGTGACACTTATTTGCAACTGATTTTCAACTGATTTTGGAACGTATTTACGATCGGCAATCCGATGTAAATACGTTCTGAAATAAGCTGTATGAATACCGCCCTAAAGGGAACCTGTCACATAGGTTATGCCCCCCCTTGCTGAGGACAGTACAAGCTAGTGTTAGAACTGCTGTTCCCAGCACTGTGCCCCTTATTCTGTAAGATGCTGTAGTTTCAGAGCATTTACCCCTCAAATCTTATTCATGAGTAGGTGTTAGCCATGCCAACCAAAGGCTAGCCCCGCCCACTGATGGCGGGGTTTGAAAAAAAACTGACTCTTTGAATGACTCTTCAAATGACGCTTCTGGCTGAAAACTGCGGACTTGAGCATTAAATACACGAACTACAGAATAAGGGACACGGCGCTGGAAACAGCATGTCTGCCACTAGCTTGTTTTGCCCTCAGCAAGGGGGGCATAATCTGTGTGACAGGTTCTCTTTAAGTTGGCTGTGACTCTTTGAAACAGTATGGTGGGAAACCCCTCCCCCCCCCCCCCTTTAATGAAGAGGTTAAGTACCAAGGTTTGATTGTATTTAGTGTCTGTATAGTGCATTTTGTTCAAAAGGCCACACTGAAACATAATCACACACTTACACTTCATGAGTTGACATAAAAACTGCACCCTAGAGCGCTTATGCTGAAGATTTTTAACACTGATTTTTGAATTCATTTACTGATGACAAAAGTGACGTCCCTATTTTTTGGGGGGGTGTAACAGGTTAATCAGTTGTGAAGTGGGCGGGGCTAGTGTCAAATGGGTGAGGTAGGAAAACGGACTCTTTTCATGACTCTTTTCTGGCTGAGAACTGGAGGTTTGAGCATTAAATGCTCTAAAATTACAGCATCTTACAGTATAAGGGACATGGCACTGGAAACAGCATGTCTGTCACTAGCTTGTGCTGTCCTCAGCAAGGGGGGCATAAACTGACAGGTTCTCTTTGAAGTGGGACTTTTGCTGTTTCAGTCAGCAAGCACTGATCAATGTGCGGGTTCTTCTTCTTTGCCTCTATGTATGGCAATTTGCATTAATCTGTCCTTCAAACTGCACATCCAAACCCTTTCCTCTGCCTGCCGCCTCCACCTGAAAAATATCTCCCGTATCCGCTCATTCCTTAACTTTGAAAGCAAAAAATTGCTGGTCCATGCCCTTGTCATCTCCCTCCTAGACTACTGCAACATTCTTCTCTGTGGCCTCCCATCTAGCACTCACTCCCCTCCAAACCATCCTTAACTCTGCTGGCCGCTTGATTCACCTCTCTCCTCGCTTTTCCTCTCCCGATCCCTTCACTGGCTACCCATTGCCCAGCGAATGCAGTTCAAGCTAGCAACCTTGACTAAAAGGCTCTCCATAACTTCTCCCCTCCATACGTATCTGCCTTAATCTCCAGATACCTCCGCTCCTCACAGGACCTTCTTTTCTGCTCTTCACATAAGTCACCAGACTCTCCCCAACTCTCACTTGCCTCAAACTTAACCTAAAAACCTACTTCTTCAGGATTTCCTATAACAAACAATAACCCTGTTGCACTGCTCCACCCCACAAACATGTCTGCCCCCACTTCCTGTCTCCTCCCTCTGTATCAATTGTTAGTAACTTATTGTCACTTTGTAATTGTTTGACCAATGTTTATGTACCCGCCTCAAATGTACAGCGCCCTGGAATCAAGGGTGCTGTAAAATTAAAGGGAACCTGTCACATAGGTTGTGCCCCCCTTGTTGAGGGCAGCACAAGCTAGTGTCAGACCTGCTGTTTCCAGCGCTGTGTCCCTTAATCTGTAAGATGCAGCTGTTTTAGAGCATTTACCCCTCAAATCTTATTCATGAGTAGGTGTTGACAATTATTCACATGTTTCTACCTATTCAAAGTAATAGGTTTGTCAGTTGAGGTGGGCGGGGCTAGCCTCAGATGGGCAGGGTATGAAAAAAACCTGACTTTTTGAATGACTCTTTTCTGGCTGAAAACTGCAGATTTGAGCATTAACTACACAAAAGCTACAGCATCTTACAAAATAAGGGACACAGCGCTGGAAACGGCAGGTCTGGCATTACCTTGTTCTGTCCTCAGCACGGGGGGCAAAAACTGTGACAGGTTCTCTTTAATAATGACCCACTTATTAAATACTGAGGCAGGAAGAGGTAAAACTTGTCTGGGAAGCTGAAAATGTCAGTTTTGATAAGTATACATATAGAAAATATTCAAATGTACAGTGCAATGATGGCTAACCATCCATATCAAATGAGCATCAGAAATCATAAATGTCACTAATACTTCTGTGTCTATTTACAGCTCCAGACTATGACAAGAGTCAATGGCTGAATGAGAAGGAAAAGCTGGGCTTGGACTTTCCAAATGTATGTGAACTTGAAAATTGCTGCTTATAAACAAAAAAAAAAAAAAAAAAAATTATATATATAATTTTTTTTTTTTTTTTTTTTTGGGGGGGGGGGGGGGAGAGTTAAAATGTTTGTTTCATGGGAGCAGTTGATGGTAATAGAAAATGTTATTTTATGCAGTTACCCTACCTTTTGGATGGAGATGTTAAGTTGACGCAAAGTAATACTATCCTGCGCTATATTGCCCGCAAGCATGGACTGTGTGAGTATGGACTTTGTTAAATGCAGGTTGGGACTTTAACCCTTTAAGGCACCCTGACGTTCCTGTATGTCATGGTTCACTGCCTGTTAATGCATCATGAAGTCTAGGAATGTCATGAAAGCTAATTAGCGCAGCTACACAGCAGGTGATCAATCACAGGAGTCCTGTGATCCCCTTGTCCAGGATCCAATCACTGGGATTGGTCACCCATTACAGCTGACTCACCCATTACAGCTGATCCACATCCCAGGGCTCTGCCCTGTGTGAGAGAGTGAGGAGATCGTATTTCTGTGCTGGGTCCTAGTGCCCTGTGCTGTGATCTGAGCTGTCACAGCCTGAAATACTTTATTAACCCCTCCACTGCCTAATCACTTCACTGCCCCTGTGATCTATTTGTGGCAGCTGTCTGATCAGACTGTTTGCCACTTTCAAGTTCCAGCAATTTTCTGCCCGTGATCACTGGCTCATACCGTGAACAACACCCACACAAATTAACCCCTTCATTGCCAAGTCCATGTTCCCCTCACTCATATTATATATAAAACGAAAAGGATGCCAGCTCACCGTCAGTGTTCCACCCCTGGACGTGCACGGATAGACTGGAAACGAGTCTCAGGTGATCCAAACAAACGAAGAGGAAGTCCAGCTCAAGACCAGGTAGGTAGAAAATATGAAGATAGCCTTTATTCCAAATGCATTAAAACAGAGTTGACATAGCCATGATGTAGTTGTAGTAAGAAAGCGCTAACGCGTTTCGGAAAATTATTCCTTGATCATAGTGTATATTGCATAACAAAGCTTTCCTTTAAATAGACCTATATCTGGTCACATGTGCTAGGAAAGATAACTTTAACCCTTGCACCACTGGTAGATTATTGAATATATAAAATATACGAAATCCAATATATAAAACGTACAAAACCTACAATAACATCAATATTGATAAAAAAAACATCCTGTCTCTTGTTCATACCTGCCGGATAACGTGAGCCTAACTGGTAGATCCACCATGTCTCCCTGTTTAATGGTTTTTTGTTGTGATCACCACCTCTAACTGGCTTAAACACTCTCTAAATTCCCGAAAAAGAAAATCCTGAAGTATTCATATTATGATGTTAGATGAAATGCCTAGAAGCCATCGATATTCCTACAGACAGTGGTTTGCGTATATCAGACAGGTGCCTTCGGATCCTGGTTTTTAACACTGTTGATGTGCACCCAACATATTGCAAGTTTCAATCAGTACAGGTAATCAGATACACTGTGAATTTAGTGTTACAATTGATATAAGATGTAATATTATGTGTTATATTGTTCACAGATGAAGTAAAAGTATTGGTGATCTGCATAAAGTTGCAAGCTATGCAACACGAGTGTCCACATTTGTAAGAGCCTCTATGTAATAACCAGGTCGGGGTATTGGGTAATTCTGATAAGAATAAACTAGGTGACAATAGAGAACCAAGAGTTCTACCTTTCTTAGAAACAAATTCATGAAGCCATGAATTTTTGCACATTTATCAATCAAAATACCATGAACCTACAATTTACCTATGAATGGCATGAGAATGAAGTCAACTTTTTGGATGTCACTTTGAGTGGTAATAACCAGGGCGGGGTTGATATTCTCCCATATCGGAAACCCACAGCAAGGAACTCGATATTACAGGCAGGATCCTGTCACCCACCACATGTGATTAAAAATCTTCCGGTGGGAGAATTAATCAGAATTAAAACACTGTTCAGTAGAACATAAATTTCAGGAATATGAGCGTCAAACATGTGATCGATTATTGGAAAGAGGATACCCACACTGGAGTGTAAATAGAGCCAAACGGAAAGTAGCTAATTTATCTCGCGATAAATTGTTAATAACAAATAAGAGAGATACTAGTCTATCAAATAAGATTGTATTTTCTACCCCCTATAGTCCACAATTTAAAGATATTGTGTCTATCATTAAGAATAATCTACCTGTACTTTTCTCTCAGGATAATATGAAAACACTTTTAGATAAGGAGGGTATAAAATTTGTTTCTAAGAAAGGTAGAACTCTTGTTTCTCTATTGTCACCTAGTTTATTCTTATCAATTACTCAATACCCCGACCTGGTTATTACATAGAGGCTCTTACAAATGTGGACACTCGTGTTGCATAGCTTGCAACTTTATGCAGATCACCAATACTTTTACTTCATCTGTGAACAATATAACACATAATATTACATCGTATATCAATTGTAACACTAAATTCACAGTGTATTTGATTACCTGTACTGATTGCAACTTGCAATATGTTGGGTGCACATCAACAGCGTTAAAAACCAGGATCCGAAGGCACCTGTCTGATATACGCAAACCACTGTCTGTGGGAATATCGATGGCATCTAGGCATTTCATCGAACATCATAATAGGAATACTTCAGGATTTTCTTTTTCGGGCATTGAGAGAGTGTTTAAGCCCGTTAGAGGTGGTGATCACAACAAAAAACTATTAAACAGGGAGACATGGTGGATCTACCAGTTAGGCTCACGTTATCCGGCAGGTATGAACAAGAGACAGGATGTTTTTTATCAATATTGATGTTATTGTAGGTTTTGGACGTTTTATATATTGGATTTCGTATATTTTATATATTCAATCTACCAGAGGTGCAAGGGTTAAAGTTATCTTTCCTAGCACATGTGACCAGATATAGGTCTATTTAAAGGAAAGCTTTGTTATGCAATATACACTATGATTAAGGAATAATTTTCCGAAACGCGTTAGCGCTTTCTTACTACAACTACATCATGGTTATGTCAACTCTGTTTTAATGCATTTGGAATAAAGGCTATCTTCTACCTCGCTCATATTGTTATAGCTGTCTGATCAGTTAAAAAGACAGTTTGTAACTGCTGTTCCCAAATCTGTCACTGCCCATCACTATCCCAATAAAGCCTGAAAAATATTCTAAAACAAGGTGGTGCTCCTTCAATTCTGAGGCCTGTTGAAGAGTCAAAATATGGGCCACAAGTGGGATATTTCTAAAAACTGCATAATAAGGAGAATCATTATTGAGTTGCAATTTCTTGGTAAAATCTACGGGGTTCCAAAGAATAATGAGCAAAAATCGGAAATCTGCAAAAAGGTTAAAATTTTGAAATTTCACTTTTCATTAATTTCTGTGAAATACCTAAAGGGTTAAACTTCCTAAATGCTATTTTGACTATGTTAAGGGGTGTAGTTTATGAAATGGAGTCATTTATGGGGGTTTCTAACATACAAGCCCCTCAAAACCACATCAGAAGTGGCCTGGTTCCAAAAAAAATGTTCTGCAAATTTTCTTAAATTTTAAAATTTGCTACTAAATTTTAAAGCCCCCAAATGTCTTAAATAATAGGATGTTTAAAAAAAAATCATGCCAACACAAAGACATATGGTAGATGTTCATTATTTACTATTTTGTTTGGTGTGACTGTGTCTTGCACACAAATGTTTAAACTTTGAAAATGGCAAATTTTTTCCAAATTTTCACAATTTCGATTAACCAAGGATTTTTATCGACCAAAATTAATTGCTAAATTAAACTGTCATGAGAAAACAATCTCTGAATCACATGGATACGTAAAAGTGTTAAAGTTATTCACAGATAAAGTGGCACATGTCAGATTTGAAAAAAGGGCTTGGTCCTTAACTCCAAAACAGGCTTGGACCTTAAAGGGTTAAAGGGTCACTCCACTTCCTCCCTAAGTTCATTAGTTTGCTTTTAGGTACACTGTAGAGCCAGTAATTGTGCTTACCTGCAGCTCAATTTCTGGCTGTTGCAACAGTGTTAGGTCACATGACCTGCTCTAATTAGCTGGAAAACCCTGTGCTTGTGATGCTGAGAGGAAGTCTGTCTCTGCATTGAACCAACCATGCTGTGTGTTTAGGAGTTCAGAGAGCAGGTCACATGACCAAGTCTCAGCAGTGAGCATGGGGACAACTCTGAAACTTCTGAGCTGAGAGTCCACTGTGCAGTTGGGAATCTCGATGCTGGATGTTATTACAATAGCGTGTAAGATATGTGCAGGTTACTAGATAGGTGAAATACTAGTTGTGTAGTGGAGGTGTGATGCACCAGCAGTAAAGAAAGCAGACAACACACTAACTCCGGGGAATCTTCAGGCTTTACTCACGGCACTATTCTTGTGGACGTTACAAGGTTACCGTATGTACTCGAAAATAAGCCGACCCGAATATAAGCTGAGGCACCTACTTTTGCCACAGAATAATCGGGGAAACTTATTGACTCAAGTATAAGCCTAAGGTGGAAAATGCAGCGGCTACTGGTAAATTTAAAAAAAAAATGGATACCAATAAAATAGGCAGGTGTATGTGCCCCCACCCATTATGCAGGTATAGGTAGTTATAGGCAGGTAATTGTCCCCCAATATGCAGGTATAGGCAAAAAGAAAATACAAGTACTTGCGTCCTCTCTCGCTGCTCCACCTCCTTGGCACTCAGTCTTCTTGCCGGTACAGAGCGGGTGATGTCATCAAGCCACGTAGGCAGCATGAAGACACGCACGCCGCCGCTGTGCCGGAAACTCTGGACAGCCGCAAGACTCTCCTCGGGTATACTCCATCTGGTCTCTCCCTCTCCTGTCTATTGCCGCATTAATAGCTCCAGCTCCTGACTGACTATAGAGCTGAACGGCTCTATTCTCCAATTGTCTGCCGGGCCTCCAGCTCTGTCCCATTCTGCCCTCTTGATTGGCTGCTTGCCGTAACAGTCCCAACTATCACTTTCTCTAAACGGTTAACTTTCTATACCTGAAGGGACATCTTGATATGATACATACAATTTGTCCTCCTTTACAAGCAGCAGTGAAATTTGGCTGCCTATATGCTATGAAGGAGGATAATGAAAGCAACAGGTAAACCCTCTAATTTGCTAGTAATGTGGATTTTCTGAGCAGATTCAGTGAAAAATCCCAATATTTCAAACCCTTGTGCATTTACCCTTAACCTCTTGAGTACGCCATGGTGCTGGCAAGGGGCTTTGTAGCAGGATTGCGCTGCGATCCTGCTACATAGCCGATGGGTGATAGTTGCTAATTGCAGCCGGCGCCATCCCACACTGTCTAACCCTGTAGAGGGCACGCCGATGAATGAAAAAACCGTGTCTCTCACTATTCCTCACTCCGATCAGCGGCGAGATTGCTGTGTCCCATTCGGTTAACATAGCAGCTGGAAGCCTTGTGATGGCTTCAATCACTACCATGTTTTCTGTGTTACTACTACCTGCCCCAGGCAAGAAGTAGTAAAACCGCCATCCTTGTACACTAATGAATTGTATTTGGCTGTATAAACAATTGCGCACCCTAGGGGGGACTCCCAAGTTTAAAGTGAAAAAAAATCTGATCTATTAAAATAGTTTATTCAGTACGCTAAACGTGTAGAAGAAAAAAAATTCAAACGCCCAAATTGCGGGTTTTTGGTTATTTCTTGTCCTCTAAAAATTGTAATGAAAGTGATAAAAAAAAGTTACACATATTCCAAACTGGTACCAATAAAAAGTACACTTCATCCCGCAAAAAAATGCACCCTAACTCAAGTCCGCAGGTGTTAGTACCAAAAAGTTATTGGTCGCAGAAAATGGTGCTGCGGCACAAATGTGAAAAATAGAAAGTGTTTGGAATTTATTTTCGGTAAAAAAAATAAGGAAAACCCTACATTTTCGGTATTGCTGGATGCATATCGACGTGTAGAATATACATAACACAATTTTTACCAAAGACTGGATGCCATAAAAACAAAACTCCCGCAAACATGGCACAAGTACGCAGGGTTTTTTTTTGTTTGTTTGTTTTTGTCTCGCTTAGAATTTGTTTGCGGTTTTCCAGAATATTCTATGGTAATATAAATGATACCATTAGAAAGTACATATTGGTGGGAAGAGCTTACTAGTTACATTTTAAGCTGTTTTATAAGACCGCAACCTCCGAAGCATTACTTAGTTCCAATTTTAGTTACCGTATATACTCTAGTATAAGCCGAGTTTTTCAGCACAAAAAATGTGCTGAAAAACCCTCCCTCGGCTTATACTCGAGTCACTGTCGGCACTCAGGCGCTGCGATGGCCCGAGTGCTGACAGGGACGCCTCAGTTATATGCGGCTCCTCACGGAGCGCATATAACTGAAGGCCGAGCACGGCTGACAGTGTCCAGGCGCTGTGCTGGCCCGGGCGCTGTCCGTCATCTCTTCCCCTGCATGCGACTCCTCCGGAGCGCACACAGGTGAAGAGATACCACTGCGGGGCACAGAGCGAGCGCTCCGTGCCCCGCAGTGGACTCCGGGCGGCCGCAAACTCTCCGGAGCGGCCGCAGCTGTCCGGAGCGCCCCGGCACAGGCAGCGTGCATGTCATCACGCTGCGAGCGTGGCCTGATGACGTCACCCGCCTGTGCCGGGAAGAGCGCGCGGGACCGAACAGTGAGGAGGCCGGCCAGTGAGGGAGACTGAGCAGCGGGGAGCCAGGTAAGTGATTTTTTTTTTTTTTTGTTTTGAAACGTTGCCTACACCTGCCTATACCTGCCTAGTACTGCCTATAAGCCTACCTATACCTGCCTAGTACTGCCTATAAGCCTGCCTATACCTGCCTAGTACTGCCTATACCTGCCTAGTACTGCCTATAAGCCTACCTATACCTGCCTAGTACTGCCTATAAGCCTGCCTATACCTGCCTAGTACTGCCTATAAGCCTGCCTATACCTGCCTAGTACTGCCTATAAGCCTGCCTATACCTGCCTAGTACTACCTATAGCCTGCCTATGGGGGACATTAAACTGCCTATACCTGCCTATGTAATTTTATTGGTATCTATTTTTATTTTTAAAATTCACCAGTAGCCGCTGCGTTTTCCACCCTAGGCTTATACTCGAGTCAATAAGCTTTCCCTTTTTTTGTGGCAAAAGTAGGTGCCTCAGCTTATACTCGGGTCGGCTTATACTCGAGTATATACGGTAACAGATTGTGTTTTTTTTTTTTTTTTTTTTTTTTCTCTATTTGGCCTATTTGTATTATGTTCTGCAGGTGGTAGTACTGAGAGTGAAAAGAACGTGTTATCAATGATCAAAAATGAAGCCATGGATTTCCGGATGCGGCTTGTTCTAATTGCATACAACCCTCAATTTGTAAGTGAAACCTGGATTGGAAAGTTTCTACTTCATGCACAAGAACCTTGAGTTGGTTTTAGACACATTGGGCCTCACTTATAAAAACTGTCTAAGCGCAAGACTGTCCCTGTTGCCCATAGCAATCAATCAGACCTCAGCTTTCATTTTTTCCAGAGCAGTAAAAGTGTAAGCTGAGCTCTGGTTGCTATGGGCAACAAGGACAGTCTTGTGCTTAGACAGTTATTATAAATGAGGCCCATTGGGCCTAATGTATGAAATCTGTCTTGCAGTAAAACTTTGTTGCCCATAGCAGCCAATCGGAGCTCTCCTTTTATTTTCCCAGAGCTATGTATAAAATGAAAGCTGAGCTCTTATTGGTTGCTGTGAGCAACAAAGACAGTCTTACTGCTAGACCGTTTTCATACATAAGGCCCACAATGTGTGATTCACTTCAGTTAGGGCTGGCGCATTACTAAGATAATAAAAACCTATAACAGTCTGCAACTCTTGTATTCAAAGAAGTTTACGTAAGTAAATGTCAGTTCAAAAGACCATTATTAAAACATAAAGTTACAAACCCAGTCTTAACCCCTGGTAGAATCCTAGGGCCACATGTATGAATCTGTTTCGGTCTAAAACTCACTTTTTTGCCCATAGACAAGAGTGCGTTTTAGACCTAAGCAGTTTCATACATCTGGCCCCTACACTTTTCCTAGTCTAAGAGGGATGGAGAACTCCAGACAGCTAAAAACATGTAGCCTCTGCTGCTGACTTCTTTAGCCCCTTAAAGGAGTTGTCTCATTACAAGCTTTCAGCCTACCTCAGTGTCTGGCAGCAAAGGATTTTTGAATTCAGGGGCGTGCTTCTTGTCTGCCTCTTCTCCTCCATAACTTCTATACAGCAGGGAGAAGGTGAGGGGGTTTGCTGCCAGCGTTAACCCTGTATGTGCCTGCCTAGGTCTGCTGCAGGCTGCTGGATCACAGCTGAGTAAGGAGAGGGCTGATCTATGAGTGTGGAGAGGTTTGTTGAAGGTGTGTATGATAATAGCAGAGCAGGGGGGATGCAAGTGTTCCTATACCCCTGCTTAGCATACAAATCTCCATGGACATCTCGAGCAACAACAAACCCTGTCAGAACAGACACAGGGCAGCTGTGAAGTGAGTTACTATAATCAGGATGTGTCACTAATACAGCAGAGCAGGGAGGGGTATGAACCGTTCACATGCTCCCCTGATCTGTTCTATTAGTATAGTCAGAGCTCCACAGACACATCATGATTATAGTAACACACTTCACTGCTGTCAGCCTCACCTCTGCTCTCCTCAATCTGTGTAGAGAGCAGGAGGAAGCAGGCATACACAGGGTTAATCCACACAGACACAGAAACCAGAGCCCTCCCCCTCCCTCCACTACAGAAGCATACTGTGCAGGAGGGGCTCTGTGCTCTGACCTGTATTCAGAAACGGATGAGTCATCAGCACTGACAGCCAGTGAGATAAAGATCAACAGGTCCACTGCTATAGGGATTTCAGGAGCTGATATACTACTACTAACAGGGATAACTCAAAATCAGTAGGACATTTGTAATGAACATATATTGCAAAGCTGCTTGTTTTTTAAAGATCTTTTAATTAAAACCCAATCAGTGTAGCCAGACAACCCCTTTAATGTGCCATGACCTATTAACTCATCATAGGAGCATTCAGGATGTATGTGTGGAATCTGCTCCATATCCAGAGGCTGCTGCTTGTCCATTACAGCTGATCTTTACTGTTAGGCCATGTTCACACGGCTTAGAATGGGCCGTATTTCGGTCCGTAATTACACGCCGAAGTGCGCAAATTATGGGCTGAAAACGGCCCATTCATTACGGTAATCCACAGTTATTATAGAGAACTATGGATTACGTCGAGGGGGGAGATAATTCACATGTCACTTTCTAGTGGCGTATACGCGCCGCTAGCAGTGATTGTCTATGGGCCGGCGAGGTGCCAGCTCCCGTCCCCAGCCACACGGCGTAATTACGCCCTGCAGTTAACCAGTGTGAACATAGCCTAAGTAGCCAAGATCAGAGATAATGGTGATCCCAGCCACTTAATCACATAGCTTCCAGAATCAAAGCTGTTAGAAAGGGATGTTTGGTTCCAATGACAGCTGGGGGCCCATTGAAGGGCCCTAGGTATATGCCATACTTCTTTGCCTGTTGCAGGATGTAAAAGGAGATCACCAAAATTAGTCTAGTATATAATGTTATAAAGCAATTGCATGTTTGTTTTCTGCAAGGACTTAAAATAACATGAAAAATAGAAATTCATGGCATATTGATAGGATATGCCATAAACGTCAGCTAAGTGTTGGTTCCACTTCTGGGACCCGCACCTATTTTAGGAATAGGCACCCTGAAACTCCTAGCTCAGACTGCAACGGGGGCTGAGCTTGAATGGTTGCTCTTTCATTTCAGTGAGTTCCAAGTGGTTGCAATTGGCTGTACTCGAAATTCCATTAAAATGAAGGGACTTCACATTTGAGACATCATACCAATATTCCATTAATGTCTGAAATTATAAAATTCCTTTACTCTTTTAAAAAAAATAACATAATTGGTATTGCCAGATCCATAGAAGTCTGAACAAATACACTACTAGGTTATTGATACCACATGGAAAATGCTGTAATTAAAAAAAATTAAAGTGTAAATGTACTCAATATCAGAATTGCTGTTTTGTGAATATAGCCGAAACTGGTATTAATGTAAAACTACACTTTAGTCTGCAAAGAAGAGCCCTCACACAGCTTCATTAAAAAAAAAAAAAAAAAAAAATTGCAATGTTGTATATTGCAGAGATGCACTTAACTCACAAGATGCAAAGAACCTTTGTCCTTGTGGACTTAGCATTTCATAATTTGTTGCTGTAACTTGTTGCTTTTGACATTCTCATGTGCAGTTATTCCACCCATTATGTAGATCTCTGCAAATGCAGACAGAACCCATGAAAAGTATAAAACCTCTAAATTCCACTAATTGTCTAAGCACTGTTCTGTTAAACCCTGTTTAGAGGTGGCTTGGGGACTTGTGTCTCTGAATATGAGGCAGTGCTTGTGATGGCTTTGTTGGCATGTATATCATTGTATAACAAAATATTAACGGCATTTTTTTAGGAAGAGCTGAAAGGGCCATACCTTGAAAAGCTACCGACTGTATTGGAAAGATACTCTCAGTTTCTGGGAGAGAGAAATTGGTTTGTTGGGGACAAGGTAAATATATTGTTATAGGATATTTATAGATGGTGGTAGATTATGTGCTACACAGTTGGTTGCAAAAGTATTCATACTCTGACTGTTTCTCATTTTTAAATGTTAAACCCACAAACTTAATGTATTTTATTTGATGGAACAGCACAAAGTAGGAAGTATTTGTGGAGCATAAAGAAAATAAGATGTGCTTTTCCAAATTGTTGCAAATCGACTTACTTGTGTATTCAGTCCTCTGTACTCTGATACCTTTGAATAAAATCCAGTGTGGGCAATTCCCTTCAGAAGTCTCCTAATTAGTAAATGGGGTATATGTGTATGTAATTTATTCTCACTATGACAGCTGGTTTGTGAAGGCTTCACAAGTTTGTTTGAGAACATTTGTGAACAAACAGCATCATGAAACCCAAGGAACACATCAGACAGCTCAGGGATAAAATTGTGGCGAAGTGTATTGCAGGGTTAGATCTAAAACCTTAAGGACCCAGCCAGTTTTGGCCTCCCTGACACAGCCATATTTTTTTAAATCTGACGTGTCACTTTATGTGAGAATAACTTTTTAATGCTTTTACCTAGCCACATGATTCAGTGATTTACTCTTGACACATTGTACTTTAAGTTAGTAAGACATTTTGGTCCATACAATCCTTGTATGTTTGTGAAAAATATAAAAATTTCATGAAAACTTGGAAAAAAATGTCTGCGCACAAGACAGATAATTATTCACCACAAAATAGTTTAACTTGCATCTACCATATGTAGGTTGGTATCATTTTCTTAAATTTTTATTTTTTGACATTAGGGGGCTTGGACATTTAGTCATTTCTCACATTTCAAGAAAATTCGCAATATACACTTGTTTTTTTTTTTTTTTTTTTTTTTTTTTTTTTTTTTTTTTTTTGGGGACCAGTTCTGATGTAGCTTTGAGCAGAGCCGTCTTAACAGCATTGTGGGCCCCTGGGCAGAGCTGTGAACTGGGCCCCCCAACCAACGCAGAATACAGATGACACAGTGCAAGTAAATTATTTTTCACATTTCACCCCACTTTTTTTCAGATTCCCAGCACATTACATGATGCTTTCATGGCACCATTAAAATGAACATCTTGTCCCACAAAAAAACCAGCCCTCATGTGTCTATGTAGATAAAAATAAAAAACACTCTTTATGCAGAATTGACATACCCCAACCAGGGCCGTATTTACGCTCAGGCTGCTCTGAGCTTGAAAACGCCCCTCAACTAAAGAGATTCATACAACGTATTAAGTAATATGGGCCTAGATACGCAGGGGCAGCAGATGGCGTATAATGGATTGGCTTAGATACGCAGGGGCAGCTGATGGCGTATAATGGATTGGATTAGATACGCAGGGGCAGCTGATGGCGTATAATGGATTGGCTTGGCTTAGATATGCAGGGGCAGCATTTTGCGTACACCCCCCCCCCCCCCCCACCACCACCATTCCTAACACTACACACCTCCCACCCTCAATCACTCACTGGTCCTGAAGTCCAGAGAGCAGGGGGCCGAGCAGTCTTCAGCTCCTTCAGCTTCAGCTGCCGATGGTAGGAGAGTACAGGGAGGGGCAGCCCTGCTCTTCTGTGTCCCCAGCAGTCTTCAGCTCTTCAGTGCGCGCCACTGAAGAGAGGGAGGGCAGGGCTGTATGCAGGAGCTCAGAGCTTTGCTGCAGAAGGGCTCCTGCTTCACTCCTCTGCCGTGCTTCCCTGCCTGCGCTGTGAGGAGTAAATCACAGGCAGGGCACAGGAATAGCAGGGGCCAGGCAGTCTTCAGCTCCTTCAGCTTCAGCTGCCGATAGCTGGGGCAGGGAGGGGCAGCCCTACTCTTCTGTGTCCCCCGAAGTCTTTGGCTTTTCAGTGGCGCGCACTGAAGAGAGGGGGGGCAGGGCTGTATGGAGCAGCGCAGAGGATCGCTCCTGCTTCACTTCAGCTCCGTACTTCCCTGCCTACGCTGTGAGGAGTAAAGCACAGGAATTGCAGGGGCCGCATCAGGAATCGCTATAGCCTGGCCCCTGCCCTGACTGCCGTGCATGTCCCTGTGTGTGTTCACTGCCATCTCTTCCATTGTGCAGGGTAGGCAGCTGCCCGGGAGGGCCCCCTGAGCTTGTGGGGCCCCCGGGCTAGTGCCTACCTGGCCCAATGGAAGAGACGGCCCTGGCTTTGAGGGGTCTTTACTCCTGTAAATTACTTCATCTAAGAAACTAGACTTAAAGTATTTACTACAGTGTTTAGGAAGTTTAACCCTTTTTGACATTTCACCTCCACTTTGCTTTATTTCCCTCCTTTAATATTTTTTTGCAGGTTTTCAATTTTCATCCACTATTCACGAGAAAATGTAGATGTGATCACAGAAATGCAGCTTAATATCGATTCTGACGTTTTCAGAGATATGTGACCCTAGTGCACTATGTGGCTCAACCACAAGCCTCCGAGTAAGAGGAACACTTATTGGGCTTTGAGTTCTCCCTTTCAATATAATTTTATTTAGGAGCCATTACAGGTTGGAGGACACCCTAAGGTGCTAAAACTCCCCTAAAAAGACCCCATATTGGAAACCACACCCGCTAAGGAATATATCCAGGGATGCAAGGAGTATATCGACCCAACAGGTGTCTCACAAATTTTTATAGCATTAGGCTATGAAAATGGATTTTTTTTTTTTTTACCAATCTGCCATTTTAGTTTAAAATGTTTAATTTTTACAAGAAATCCTGGAAACAAAGCCCCCAAATTTGGTTACACAACTTCTTCCAAGTTCGGTAATACCTTTATATATGGGTGTAAACTGCTATTTGGGTACATGGCAGGGGGTATACAAGGGAGGGAGTGTTATTTGGCTTTTGGAATGCAGATTTTGGTAGGTGCCAGGTCTCCTTTACAAACTCCCCTCCCCAAAGTACCAGAATCGGTGAAACCTTCCAGAAGTCGCCCCATTTTGGGTTCAACACCTTTCATGGATGTCATCTAGGGGTGTATTGTGAATTTTGGGTGTAGGGTGTGTTCCATAGTTCTTTTTGGGTGTGTTTTTTTTTTTTTTTTTTTTTTTTTTTTAAGCATTGGGCCATGAAAATGGGGAGGAAAAAACGCAGATCCAACATTGTTTTTTGGGCTTCAATTTTACAGCCTTTGCCGAATGGTGTAAATTACAAAGCTTTTTGTTATTACTTTTACACAATAGAAATGTGTTTATAAAAAAAAAACAAAAAACTGCGCTTTTATGTTATCCTAGTCTGAGAGCCATAACTTCTTTACATTGCTGTGTAAGGGCTTGTTTTTTACAGAATTAATTGGGTTCATATGACCACTCTTTATTAAGGTTTTTGTGAAGCATTTTGAACAAAATACAGCAATCCTGGCTTTTTTTTTTTTTTTTTTTTTTTTTTTTTTTTAATGCTTTTACACAAACTTTTATTAAAACGGAAACTAACATTTTTGCATCGCAACAGTCTGAGATACTTTTATTTTTCTGTGTACGGAGAAGAGTAGGGGCTCACCCATGCAGGTTAACATGACAGATTTATAGGACAGGCCGTTAAGCATTTGGCGATACCAAATATGGGTACATT
Organism: Phyllomedusa bahiana; assembly: GCA_025379985.1. NCBI lineage: Eukaryota > Metazoa > Chordata > Amphibia > Anura > Hylidae > Phyllomedusa > Phyllomedusa bahiana. The sequence goes on along the minus strand of JAODAL010003383.1, from coordinate 100,675 downwards.
ATTTATCTTTGGGGCTATTGGTGTTTGTAAAGGGCAGTGTAAGTGTGGCTTTTTTTTTTTTTTTTTTTGGTCCCCTCCCTCTCCCCCTTCCCCCATAGGGAAAATAGATTTTTATAATGGCAATCCATACACATTTGCAGTGTACTGGCTTCTATTGCAACTGTCAGCCATCATGCCCACAGGGAACAGCCGGGCATGGTGATGTCACAGCTGTCCTCTTGTGTCTTGCTTAATTAGCGGTTGCGACAAAGGATTAATCACCCACCCAGCCCTGGTCGGGGCCAATGCTGCAGGATGTCAGCTGACATACAGCAGTGATTGTGTGAACTCTGTTTTAGCGTTCACACGATCTCCAGGACATATGCATATGTCCAAGGTCATTAAAGGGTTTAAAATGAAAAGAAAAAATAAAATACCCCAAGCTCTTAACATATGGAGCTCTGTTCAATTCATCTGTAAATGAAAGGATTGAGAGAGCTGGTAATCGACCGTTCACTTAAACTTACAGCCCAGACGAGGAGAACACTGGGTGACTTTGGAACTGCAGAAATCCACATCTTGGGTGGGAGAATCTGTCTATACGACAACAATTAGTCATGTACTCCGCAAATATAGCCTTTATGAAGTGTCAAGAAGAAAGCCCTTTTTGAAAGCAAACCATAAGTCTTGCTTGTAGTTTGCAAAAAGCTAGCAAGCATGTGGAAGAAGGTTCTCAGATGAGACTAAAATTGATTGATTTTTTTTTTTTTTTTTTTTTTTTTTTTTTTCAAACCTTAATGCCAAACCCTGTGTTTGGAGGCAAGACAACACTGCACATTACTGTGAACACACTACCCCCACCGTGAAGCATTGTGTTGGCAGCATCATGCTGTGGGGATACATAAGCAGAGTTAATGGGAAGATGGATGGAGCTAAATGCAGGGCAATCCTAGAGGCTGGGGAGTAGGTTCACCTTCCAGCTGGACAGTGACCCTAAACATACAGCCAAAGCTACATAGAAGAGTTTAAATCAAAGCATATTCATGTGTTAAAATGGCACAGTTAAAGTCCAGACCTAAATTGAGAATCTGTGGCAGGACATGAAAATTGCTGTTCAGAAATGTTCACGAACTGAGCTAGAGCTATTTTGCTAAGAAGAATGGGCAAAAATTTCTGTCTCTGTATGTCCACCTGGTAGACACATACCCCAACAGACTGCACCTGTCATCGCAGATAAAGGTGGTATTGACTCAGGGGGCTAAATACATATGCATGCCATATTTTCTTTACACTTAAAATACTTTGTGTTGCTCTATCACAAAATATCAGTAAAATACATTTGTTTGTGGCTTTAACATTTAAAAAATAAGGAAACGTTAAAGAGGTGTGAATACCTTTGCAACTCGCTGTCTAGTTCTGCCTTTTTATTCTATTTATAGATCTCTAATTCCATACAATGCATTTATGTTCTATTCCAAAGATAACATTTGCAGACTTTCTGATGTATGACATCCTGGATCTGCACAAGATGTTGGATCCTACTTGCTTGCAAAATTTCAAGAACCTGCAGGACTTCCTTACAAGATTTGAGGTAAAGCCAAAGCTAATTATGATGTGCAGAGATGCAAGAGGCTTATCTTTTTTATAGTGCACAAATAGTGAGCAGCCAACCAGTAACCTTCCACTACAATAATAGTTTTTACAGTTTTAGGCAGCATACAACCTTTTGTTTCGCAGAACTCAATCCGAAAAGAGGGAATAGATAATTGCTCACAGAAAAAAAATATATCCCTACTTAATAAAATCACAAATTTTATTAAAATTTGTTAAATTATAAATACACCTCACAGAACATATTATACCAAAACAACCCTAACAGGCTAATCACCAATATAGAGAAAGGGGGTAAAGATATCAAATATTATTACTGCCCACCACGGTGTATAAATATCACGGTTCTGTAGATTGTATCAATCCCCCCCCCCCCGCCTTTCCGCAGACTACCCCTATCTCCAAAAGTAATGTATAAATCGTTGGTACTAAGAATGACTACCAAAATGCCAAGTAATGAGGAGAAATAACCACACCCCACTGCTCACTGGACACAAATTGTGCCCAAAATAAGTCCCGACGAGTTTCCCCAGTTAAACACTGGTTCCTCAGGGGACATACAATATCCCAAACCAAAAATGGTGATAAATGGTAACCAAAAAAAAAAAAAAAAAAAAAATAGTAAAACCACCACCAAGGTGGTGATGAAATGGTAGCCTGATAGAGATGATGGAGTAGTCTGTTAGGGTTGTTTTGGTATAATGTTCTATATGTGAGGTGTATTTATCATTTTTACTGCATTTCAATAAAATTTGTGATTTTTATTAAGTAGGGATATATTTTTCTGTGAGCTAAGCGTACAAACTTATTTAAAATATATTTTTTGCTCCATTGTTTAACTGCAGAATGATACAAATCGTGTCTTAAAGTAGCAAATGTGCAGAATCCAACCCTAAGGCCATGTTCACACGGCTTATTTCGCCGCGGATTGGAGCCGTATTGCGCGCCGGATTTGCGCTGCAGTACGGCTCCAATCCGTTGCAGTCATTACGGTAATGCACGGTTCTCATAGAGAACAGTGGATTCCGTCGCTCCTCACCGCTCGGCGAATCCGCCGGGCGGGGAGAAAGTGACATGCACATTATCCATTTATGCTATCTATCATACATGAAAAAACTTTGAGACTCTCGGTTCACATATCTTGATCAGAACATGTTTAAGCTGCCCACGACTTTCAACGTGATCTCAAAATCGGGCAGTCCTATCCTATCTTTACCTCTCAATCGAGCCAATCTGGCCTCTCACTACGTCAACCGACCTCCATTATTCAGAGAGAAAAAATAAAAAAACACCCAACCTGCAAGCTGCCCTTATGACAGCCTGTGAGTGGGCGGCGACAGAAACCCAAAATGGAAGCACCCCCTTCCTTCCCATATAGGTTAAAATCAATATACACCAAGTATAACATATGTTTCTGCACAAACCTTTCTGAAAAAACGTATGCAAACCTGGGTGCCACTGGCAGGGCTGCGGCACACATGTGATTATACATGTACGCACACAGACCGCCGCCAGCGTTGAAAGTCGTGGGCAGCTTAAACATCTTTTGATCAAAATATGTGAACCGAGAGTCTCAAAGTTTTTTCATGCACATTATCCAGGCGCAATACGCACCGTGGATGATGCAAGTCTATGAGGCCGGCGGGCAGCGCCGCCGCCGCGCGCCCACCCCTTATTCAAGCCGTAATTGCAGGCCGGATCCCGCCCGCAATACGGCTTGAATAAGCCGTCTGAACACGGCCTAAAGGTTACTATGGATAATGACCAAAACATGTCTGAATGCCGTAAATATGTTCATCATGGATTTCACAGATCTTATTGAATGCAAGGGGAAAATGCATATAAAACTTTTTTTTTTTTCCTCACTCCTTCAATAGGAGTAAAAATGCACATCCCCAATTTGACGTTCTGAATGTACATATTAAACCCCTCTTCCTCCAAACCAATGAGAGGACAAGAAAAAAACAATCTCTCCTACACTGAATTAGTGTATTGTAAAATTCTTATTGTCTCTAAGCTCCTGAAATTTCTCTAAACGTCCCAAAACTTCAGCTTTATGAAGTAACATGTGGAATATTAAAATTTGAGTAAGCGGTGAAAATCTAAAAAGCTAGTAACTCTAGTGCTGCATAGCACATTTGCATCACAGACTGCATTACATATCTAAAATGACAAGGAAGTTAACACCGATTGTATCCACCTATTGTGCTTTCTTTAAGGTATTGTTGCCAAATCTTAAATTTCTTTCTTGTTTAGGCTCTTCCAGCTATTGCTGCATACATGAAAACACCCCGTTTTTATAAAACACCTATTAACAACCGGATGGCTTTATGGGCCAACAAGAAGTAATCCTGTGCCTATTTTCACTTTTGTTTGATCTCTTAATACCTTTGTTGCAATGTTTAGTTTTGTCTGTACATGTACCCTCTGAATTGTGAGGTGTTGCACGTAAAAAGATTGCTTACTAGAGGCATATCCAGTATTTTGGACTTTTAAAAAAATTTTTGTTCTCATTTAGTCTGTAAGCACCTTCAGAATAAAATTGGCACATGATGTTGGATATAGTTGTGAAAAATAAAGTGCTGAATTAAGTAGGTAAATCTGATCAGATTTTAAGTGAAATTTAACAAAGTAGCATTTGAAAAGCCTAATCTGTCTTTAATGCTAACACCTTATTAAAATGTGATTGATTAAAAAGATATTCTGTCTTTGTATGAAGCGCTTATGGTTTAAAGGGGAATTACATGCCAACATTTAAATTTTGTGGCCACAAAGTGATCAGAAAAGGGCTTTTTTTTTCGGGGGCCAACCACCGACGATCAAACAAAAGTAAATGCAGTAGTCCTGTTGGTAAGCTGCCTTGTCTACTAATGCCACACAGGTAAAAAAGTACAGTGGAATTTTGGGGCCCCTTCCGGGCCTTCCCAAACCTTTTTTATTTTTGAAATTCCCAAAACCCTTTTTTTTTCATGTAACGGCTGGTATTCCTGCTACGCTTTTTTCTCTGTTTTCATGTTTAAAAATTTAAAGGGAACTTTCCCCGGGCCAGGCGTGAAAAGGGCCTTTTTTTTTTGGCTACTAAAAGGGTTAAAGGAGGGAACCCTTTTTTTAATTTTAAAAATTAAAATCGGGAAATTGGATGGAAACAAGTTTTTTTGCCAAATGAAATCTTAAATAAACACAAAGTACGCTTTTTCTAGTCAACATAGGTTTGCCCTTTTGGTCCGGGAAAACACCCTTTTGGCACAGAAAGCTGTCAAATTGCGGCTTTTTTGACAGCAAAATTCCCCCCCCCCCTTTCCTCTCTTCCCCCCCCCCCAAACTTCTATAAAAAAATAAAAACCCCCAAACCATTAGGGTTTAAGAAAAAAAACCCATAATTTTTCCCTCCCCCCTCACCAAACCATCCCCAGCACTACCCGAGCTCCAGTTTTCCCTCTCCTTTCATCACTCATTGTAATGTTCATAGATCACATGATACTGCAACGAATCTACAGGTACAGCATGTGACCACAGAGGTCAGTGACTGACTGCAGCATCATGTGACCTCAATGATGGACCAGGGGAGAACACTGAAATGGGGGTAATCAGAGAGGCAAGTATGCTTTCATTTTCTATTTTAGCCCAGAGGGGGGAGGTAGGGAGGAAATTCAAGTCTTGGAAAACCCATTTTAAGGAGTCTGTTTGGAATTTACTCTGCTTTTTACTCAGAAATCCTGCGTCAAGTCAAATGCCCTGTGGAACCTGATGATAAATGCCACTAAACTCCAAGCACATTTAAGGGAGGTGAGAGGCATCCAAGTGTCACGTGAGACCATTCATAACTGTTTATATGAGCATGGTCTGCGTGCTAGATGACTGGCAAGGGTACCTGACCACACCACAAGGCACAGACCAGGGAGCATCTACGCTGGACGAGGGAACCAGTGGCCCTTAGTGCTGTTGAGTGAAGAAAGTCACTTCGCTATGAGCAGAAGGGATGGCTACCAATGATGCTGGAGAGCACTATGCATCAGCAAGGTCAAGTACCCTTGCCAGTTGTCTAGCACGCTGACCACCCAGATGTAAATGATTACAAATGGTCTGCCGTGAGGTTGCCTCCCTTAAATGTGCCTGCAGTTGTGTGACATTTAGCATCTGGTTCCACAGGCCATTTTTTTGATGTACCCAAAGGACATCCACTTCTTTGCATGTCTGTGACTCTTCTAGTCTTTGTATCTGTTGGAACCTGCTGACACTCTCAGCTCAGTGGCCACTTTAATCTGAGAGCTTCCTGCCTTAAATCTCTCAATGTCAAGGTACTGTTGATCAATTGTAATGTGTTGTCTCAGTCTAATGAAGTTAAAAAGAACGGCGTGACGAGGTGGACTGTTTAAATCCCAGTTCAAAAAGCTACATATTAAAACATAAATATACATGTTCAGGCGTGAGCAATTACACCCTATTTGCTCAATTCATAGAAGGCCTCAAATTTCACCATATAAGTAGTAATTGGAAGAAATACTATCAATTTAAACATTTATGTCCAGGAAGCAGTTGTGTCCACAAGTCATTGTAGTGGGCATATGAGATGCAACTTTTCTTACTATAGTGTGCTGCTTGCATATTGCTAAATTGAAGTAATAGCATGCAGGTGCTTGTGGTGTGTGTGTGTGTGTATATAATTTTATTTTTTTTTTTTTTTTTTTTTTTTTTTTTTTTTTTTTTTAAAAGTTTTAAGCCATAAACCGGTTTGAGAAAACAAATTTGAGGCATAAACCAATTAATAAAATTGTAAAATTTCTGCCGTTTTATGGAGTGAATTATATTAAATGTCTACACCCTTTCAAATGACAGTTTCTGCACATTTTTCTATTTCCCTTTTCAAACTTCACAGGGTTTTAACATCCCCTATTTCCATAAAAATTTGGGTCAACTATGCTATTGGCCCCAAGAATTTTTTGCACCACAATGGGCCCGGGTGTACACGGTTTTATTCACGGCGGTTTTTGTGCGCCGAATTGACGCAAAAATTCCCCGTGAATACGGGGGGGGCCCCCGGAGCGGGGGCGGGGGCGCCGCCCCCGCCCCAAAAAAGACAATGCTTTTGGTTTACGGCCCCGTCGCGCCGAAAAATAATTTGCATGTCCCTTTTTTCCCCCCGGGGGGGGATTTGCCGAGCGGGGGGGACGTCGGAATCCACTGTTTCTCTATGAAAAGCAGTTTGGGTTACCGTAATGACTCCGACGGATTTGGGGGCCCCTATTGAAGCGCAAATCCGGGGCGGAAAAAACGGCCCAATCCTTTGGGGAAAAACCGTGGAACGGGGGGCCCCAAAAATAAAGGTTAAAAATTTTAGTTTGGGAATATTGTAATTTTTGCAGCTTTCCCCAAAGGGAAAGTTTAAAAAGCAAAACTGCAAAATTCCCTAGTTTCAGATAACATAAACCTTTTGCAGTACTTTTAAAGTTTTGGCTTTAAGTTTTGTAATCAAGCACCCGGGGCAAAATCCCCTGGCCATTCATGAAGATTTACCCAAAGGGGTGGGAAAGTACCGTTGTAAAAAGGGAATAGTTTGGGTTTCCTGGACAACTATCATGCATGGTTTCTTTTTTAAATCATTAAAGATCCAATGCCCTATATTTTTCCCGATTGGCAAATTTTAAATTTTTCCAGGGGGTTGTACAGTGATGTCAGTTGTGGCCCTTTTTTTGGGCCTTTTCAGATCGGGTGCGTGAGTATGCTTACAGCTACACTTTAAAACTGTAGCCATTTATGACATGTCCACAAGAGGTGCATGTCCCAATTCTGGGAAAACTGGGACACCTTATGCTGATTCCCAACTGCCACTTCTATATACACTTTTATGTTTACATGGCACATTTCGGAGTGTAATTGCACTGGAATATGCCTGAGGAACAGACCTCCAGTACGGTAATTCAATGAGAGCTATAATTACCTGCCGTTTTTCCAGATGCGCATTACACGGTGGCCAGCATATACAAAAACACCCAGTATATTGCAGTGTACAGTACATGCCGCATTACGCAGTGTGAACATATCCTAACAGAGAGGACACCCCACTTTCTTGAAATCCTTGGACATTCTGTAAAAAGCTGAGCAAGCTCTAGTCACCGCTCCATTTGGCTATGTTCACACGGCTTATTTCAGAACGTATTTACATCGGATTGCCGATCGTAAATACATTCTGAAATCGGGTGAAAATCAGTTTCAAATAAGTGCCACTAAGTGTGGCACGTATTTGGAACTGATTTCCCGACGGATTCACCATCCCCTTTCACTATAGGTGGTGAATCCGTCCGGAAATAATTCACATGCACATTGTTTTTCCGGCCGTTTTGCGGCTGCAATCCGCGGCCTCAATCTGGAACGGAAATAAGTGTCGTCTGAACGACACGTATTTCCCATTAAAATCAATGTAAAACGGCCAGTTACTTGTTTGTAACTGATTTCACAACGGATTTGCAGCTGTAAATACGGCTGCAAATCCGTTGCGAAATAAGCCGTGTGAACGAGGCCTTTACGTGCATGGAAGATTAACCCCTTACTGACATTAGAAGTATAGGTACTTCCTATTGTTAGTAAGGACTCAATAAGTCAGCGGAGTACCCATACAGCCACATAGACGGCGGGTACCCACTACTAACAGCGAGATTGGAGCCAGCTCCAATCCTTCCCACTTAATCCTTCAGACATTGCGGAGTATAAGGGTATGCCCACACGGCGTATTGGGGCCTGTACTGTATGCAGCGCAATATGCCGGTTGTTTTGGAAACGTGCGCTAATCTGCCCGTAATTCCAAAGCATGGGGGGGAGCTGGCCCCATTGACATTCATTGTCATGCCGCGAGCAATTAACATGTCACTTCTCTCTCCGGGCGTACGATTTGACCGTGTGGGGAGATGAGACGTAATTCATGGCTCTATATGAGAGCTATGAATTACTATAATTGCGGCGCACATTAAGCCATGTATAAAGTTTAATATGTGGCGAGATGTGTGTTCATTGCGTTTTTTAGGTCATTTCATATCTAAGACTTGGAATAAAATGTGATCAAAAAGTTGCATATACAGTCATATGAAAAAGTTTGGGCACCCCTATTAATCTTAATTATTTTTAGTTCTAAATATTTGGGTGTTTGCAACAGCCATTTCAATTTGATATATCTAATAACTGATGGACATAGTAATATTTCCGGATTGAAATGAGGTTTATTGTACTAACACAAAATGTGCAATATGCATTAACCCCTTAAGGACCCAGCCTGTTTTGGCCTTCCTGACCCAGCCCTATTTTTGAAATCTGACGTGTCCATTTATGTGAGAATAACTTTTTGACACTTTTACCTATCCATGTGATTCAGAGATTTTTTTCTTGTGACACATTGTGCTTTAAGTTAGTAAGAATTTTTATCCATACAATCCTTGTTTGTTTGTGAAAAATATCAAAATTTCATGAAAATTTGGAAAAATTTGCGATTTTGAAAGTTGCAAAATTTCTGCGTGCAAGACAGATAATTATTCACCACAAAATAGTTTATAACTAGCATCTACCATATGTCCACTATAGGTTGGCATAATTTTTTAAATGTCGTTTTTTTTTTTTTGTTTTTTTTACGACATTAGAGGGCTTAAAAATTTAGTAGTAATTTCTCACAATTTCAGAAAATTTGCAATATACATTTTTTTAGGGACCACTCCAGTTCTGACGTGGCTTGAGGGGCCTGCATGTTAGATACCCCATAAATAATGCATCTAAGAAACTAGACCCCTTAACATATTTACAACACTATTTAGGAAGTTTGATAACCCTTTAGATATTTCACAGAAATTAAAGCAAAGTGGAGGTGAAATTTCAAAATTTCACTTTTTTTTGCAGATTTTCAATATTTTTCCATTATTCACTGGAATACGGTAAATGTGACTAGGTAAATGCAACTTAATATCAATTCCCCCAGGTCTGCCATTTTTAGAGATATCCCATATGTGGCCCTAGTGCAGTATTTGGCTCAACCATAAGCCCCAGAATAGGAGGAGCACCTACCGGACTCTGAGGTCTCCTTTTCAATACGATTTTATTTAGGCGCCATTTCAGGTTTGGGGACACCCTAAGGTGCTAAAACTTAATAAACACCCCTAAATAGACCACATATTGGAAACTACACCCCTTAAGGAATATATCCAGGGGTGCATTGAGTATATAGACCCCACAGGTGATTCACAAATTTTTTTTTTAGCATAAGGCTGTGAAAAGTAAAAAAAAAATTTTTCCAATAATCTGCAATTTTAGCTTAAAATGTTTCACATATACAAGGAATCCTGGAAAAAAGAACCGTAAAACTTTGTTAAGCAATTTCTTCCAAGTTTGGCAATACCCTACATGTGGGTGTAAACTGCTGTGTGGGCGCATGGCAGGGCGTATAAGGGAGGGAGAGCTATTTGGCTTTTGGAACGCAGATTTTGGTGGGGCCATGTCGCATTTGCAAAGCCCCCAAAGTAGCAGAACAGGCAAAACATTCCAGAAGTCGCCCCATTTTGGATTCAACACCCATCAGGGATCTCATCTAGGGGTGTACTGTGCATTTTGGATGCACAGGTGTTCCATAGTTTTTTTTTTTTTTTAGCATTGGGCAATGAAAATGGGGGGAAAAACGCAGTTGTCATTGTTTTTTGAGTTTCAATTTTACAGCATTCGCCGTGCAGTGTAAATGATGTGATAACTTTACTATGGGGGTCGGTACACTTACAATGATATAGATTTATATAGTTTTTTTCTGTTTTATTACTTTTACACAGTAGAAATACGTCTATAAAAAATTGCGTTTTTATGTTGTCCTATTCTGACAGCCATAACTTTTAAATTTTTCTGTGCTTGGAGCTGTGTAGGGACTTGTTTTTTGCGAGAGGAGTTGACGTTTTTATTAGTATCATTTTTGGGGGGACAAGGCTTTTTGATTGCTTTTAAATCCATTTTTTGGAGGCCAGGGTGAAGAAAATACTGCAATCCTAGTAGTGTTTTTTATTTTTATTTTTAACAGGGCTCACCGTGCAGTATCCGTGATAAGTTAGCTTTACTCTTTGGGTCGCTACGATTATGGCGATACCCTATTTATATAGTTTTTTTTTATGTTGAAGCACTTTAAAAAAAAAGAAAAGTGTTTTTAGTGTGTAAAACAATATTTATGCATCGCTATCTTCTGAGAGCTATACATTTTTTATTTTTCCGTATACAGAGCTGTATAAGGACTTTTTTTTTGCGGGATGAACTGACATTTTAATTGGTACAACTTTGGAGTTTATAGGAGTTTTTTTTTTCGCTTTTTATTCCATTTTATGTGCTGCGGGATGAACAATAATCTTAATTCTGTGATTGTTTTTTTGTTTTTTTTTTACGGCGTTCACCGTACGGGTTAATTAACATGACAGATTTATAGGGCAGGTCATTACGCACGCGGCGATACCAAATATGGGTACTTTATTTTTGATCTTTTTTGGGGCGATTGGCGTTTGTAAAGGGGAAAAGGGCGGTGTACGTATTTTTATTTTATTTTTCGTGTTTGTGTTTTACTTGTTTTTCACTTTTTTTTTTACTTTTTTTTTCACTTTTTCACATTTTTATTTTACTTTTCCCCATAGGGGATTTGAATGAGAGATCTTTAGATCTCTCATTCAATAGGAATCAGTGCATAGCTTGTTGCTATGACTGGTTCCTATGACAACTGTCAGTCACGATGCCGGGTCATGCCCACAGGGCACGGCCGGGCGTCGTGACGTCACAGACAACCCGGAAGGCATTCTCTGCTTTCCGTGGTGTCTGTAAGGAGGCAGGAGCCACACGGATCGAGCGATCCGTGCGCTGCTGCCACCGACAGACGCCGGAGGAGCGCTCCCCGCCTGCGTCTCTCTTAGTTATTGCGACCGGATTGTCGCGATAATTACGGGGTTATTCGCCCCCCCCCCCCTCCCCCTGGAGCGATCCGGGGTCGGGTCTGATGGTGCGGGGTGTCAGCTGTATATTACAGCTGACACCCCGCGCCGATCGCGCGAACTCTGCGGTAGAGTTCGCGCGATCCTCAGGACGTATCCCTACGTCCGGGTGCGTTAACCCCCAAACGACCGGGACGTATGGATACGCCCAAGGTCGTTAAGGGGTTAAACCAAATATTGACTGGTGCAAAAATTTGGGTACCCTTATCATTTTATTGATTTGAATACTCCTAACTACCTTTTACTGACTTTCTGAAGCACAACATTGGTTTTGTAACCTCACTGAGCCTTGAACTTCATAGCCAGGTGTATCCAATGATGAGAAAAGATATTTAAGGTGGCCAATTGCAAGTTGTTCTGCTATTTGAATCTCCTGTGAAGAGTGGCATCATGGGCTCCTCAAAACAACTCTCAAATGATCTGAAAACAAAGATAGTTCAACATAGTTGTTCAGGGGAAGGATACAAAAAGTTGTCTCAGAGATTTAACCTGTCAGTTTCCACTGTGAGGAACATAGTAAGGAAATGGAAGACCACATGGACAGTTCTTGTTAAGCCCAGAAGTGGCAGGCCAAGAAAAATATCAGAAAGGCAGAGGAGAAGAATGGTGAGAACAATCAAGGACAATCCACAGACCACCTCCAAAGAGCTGCAGCATCATCTTGCTGCAGATGGTGTCACTGTGCATCGGTTAACAATACAGCACACTTTGCACAAGGAGAAGCTGTATGGGAGAGTGATGCAAAAGAAGCCGTTTCTGAAAGCACGCCACCAACAGAGTCGCCTGAGGTATGCAAAAGCACATTTGGACAAGCCAGCTTCATTTTGGAAGAAGGTCCTGTGGACTGATGAAACAAAGATTGAGTTGTTTGGTCATACAAAAAGGCGTTATGCATGGCGTCCCAAAAACACAGCATTCCAAGAAAAACACTTGCTACCCACTGTAAAATTTGGTGGAGGTTCCATCATGCTTTAGGGCTGTGCGGCCAATGCCGGCATCGGGAATCTTGTTAAAGTTGAGGGTCGCATGGATTCAACTCAGCATCAGCAGATTCTTCAGAATAATGTACAAGAATCAGTGATGAATTTGAAGTTACGCCGGGGATGGATATTTCAGCAAGACAATGATCCCAAACACAGCTCCAAATCTACTCAGGCATTCATGCAGAGGAACAATTACAATGTTCTGGAATGGCCATCCCAGTCCCCAGACCTGAATATCATTGAACATCTGTGGGATACTTTGAAGCGAGCTGTCCATGCTCGGCGACCTTCAAACTTAACTGAACTTGAATTGTTTTGTAAAGAGCGAGTAGCGGCTGTTATTTTTGCAAAAGGAGGATCTACTAAATATTAATGTCACTTTTCTGTTGGGGTGCCCATACTTTTGCACCGGTCAAATTTTGGTTTAATGCATATTGCACATTTTGTGTTAGTACAATAAACCTCATTTCAATCCAGAAATATTACTGTGTCCATCAGTTATTAGATATATCAAATTGAAATGGCTGTTGCAAACATCCAAATATTTAGAACTAAAAATGATTAAGATTAATAGGGGTGCCCAAACTTTTTCATATGACTGTATTACAAAATTGGATCAATAGAAACTACACTTCAGCCTGCAAATAATGAGCCCTGAGGTCCATAGGTGGAAAGACCAAAAAGATTATTAGTCACAGAAAGGTTATGTTTACACAGCGTTATTTTGGTTGTGTGTTTGGATCCGTTTTTCGGACCCAAACATGCATCTAATATTGAACAGTGTGATTTACATTGCTTTACATGTAAAACACGCATTGGTGGTGAAACGTATGATGGCCGATACGTGTTTTACATGCGTCTTTCGGATCTGTTCAAAGAATTGACATGTCAATTCTTGATCCGTTTTATGCAGCAGACGCCGTATTTAGAACTATGGGGTGCGTTTCTGCTGCAGCAAAAAACGCACCCAAGCACACAGCACGCTTTGGGTGTGTGTTTGGAGCGTTTTACGGAGCGCTTTTAAATGTGGTTTTTCGGATTCAAAAATATATTCAAAAACACTCTGTGAACATACCCAAAATGGCACTGGAATGCAAATTTTAAGAAATAGTAAAGGTGTGGATTATTTCAAAAGTACTACAGCAAAATGAACCCTATATATCTGGTATTGTCAGAATTGTATGAACCTGCATAGTACGGATAACACACCACTGATGCCAAAGAGTGAATGAAATAAAAACAAAACCCCTACAAACATGGCACAAGTTGATGACATACCTCACATTGTAAAATAAAAAAAAAAAAAAAACTAAAACATTTTCACCATTCATCATTATTAAAAATTCTGGACCGTTTTGTTTTAGCTGCTTCTTTACTGATCCATTGTTTACAGCTTGTCTTAAGGGATACGACCGGGGCTGAGAGGTCCTCAGTCCTGGCCAGGCATGCTCAGACATCACCTCTCCTCTCAGGCAGCTACTGAGTGTTGAAACCCCAACTGCTGTCATTCTACTCCTGTCCTCTGTACTCCTTAGTAATTGGTCAAACAGTGCAAACAAATCACACACACCTTTCTGAGCACACAGAGCTGAAAGCTGGATTCAGGAGGTATGAAATGAGATCGTGACAAAACCCCTTTAAGTGTGAAGTCTTTAACCCCTTATCACCGGAGCCAGTTTTGGCCTACCTGACAGAGCCCTGTTTATAAAATCTAATGTGTCACTTTATGTGAGAATAACTTTTTGACACTTTTACCTATCCATGTGATTCAGAGAATGTTTTCTAGTGACACATTGTGCTTTAAGTTCGTAAGAAATTTTGGTCCATACACTCCTTGTTTATGAAAAATATAAAAAAGAAAATTTAGAAAAATTTGCCATTTTCAAAAGTTCAAAAATTTCTGCGTGCAAGACAGTTATTCAACTCGAAATAGTTTCTAATAGCATCTACCGTATGTCTACTGTAGTTTGGCACAATTTTTTAAGTGTCTTTTTTTTTTTTACGACATTAGTGGGCTTAGAAATTTAGTAGTAATTTTTGTAATTTTCAAGAAAATTAGCAAAATAGATTTTTTCAGGGACCAGTCCTGTTCTGACGTGGCTCATTTTGAACAAAATACAGCAATCCTGGTAGTGTTTTTTGATTTTTTTTTTATAGCGGTCACTGTACGGCATAAATGACCTGCTAGCTGAGTAACAGCAGGTCAATACGATTACAGCGATACCCAATTTGTATATTTTTGTCATGTTTTACCACAATAAAACACTTTTTTATTCAAAATGGAAAACACGTTTTTGCATCACCATAGTCTGAGAGGGTCCCAAAGTAAGGCAAGCGATCCCGGATGTTACATGCACCATCAGCACCTGTGTGAACTTGGGTTTTCATTGGAAAGGCACATTCCTCTAAACCACCATCAATTGGACATAGTCCGGGGAGCCACAGAATGTCAGCCAGCTAGACCACGTGGCCAGGTACCTATCCTGCGTCTGATTATGATCCGCCCGGATCTCTTCCATGTGTTGGATAGAGACAAGCTCATTAAATCCTTCAAATAGTATATAATGGAGCGGCACTTACCAATCTTCTCCTTCAAATGTTTTATTAAGATACAAACTTACAACTGGGTCGGGAGATGTTACATTTCACCAACGATTGTTTCGCGTCTACATCTGAACGCTTTCTCAAGGTATGACCATTTGAAAACATTTGAAGGAGAAGATTGGTGAGTGCTGCTCCATTATATTCTATTTGAAGGATTATATGACTGATCTTATCTTTGTGTGGAGCTGAGCAACACTGCTCCAATGTGAATTGTTTGGCGCTTCAAGCTCGTGTTTCCCGATTGGAGTAATTGCCAACAGCTAAGAGAAGGAGTAGTGCCGCCTGTGGCTTTCTTTGTACCAAATAAGCTCATTAAACCAGGAGGTTATAGAGGGCGTTTCTGTAGATCTCCACAATCGTGGTATCAAGGCTTTAGCTGCATTGAGCATAAAATAATTATATGACTCTTAAGGACATGAAGGTGTAGGGGAATGATCTGTAAAAGCACCACTAGAGGGTCATTTTGTAGTTTGATCCCCGTGACGGATTCAATGATCCCCAGGACTTAGACCCAAAATCTGGATCCCCGGACATGCCCACCAGATGTGAAACATTGACCCTTCCGCATTCCCACATCTCCAGCAAGCGTTGGGGGAATATTGCATAAAGCAATGTCGGCACTCTGTACCAGCGTGAAAGTATTTTTTTTAATTAAGTTCTTACAATCTGCAAGACACTATGGACTTATAAGCAAGTACATTCGCTTTTTGTCAGTCATCTTCCGAAATATGCCTCCCAAGTTCCAATGCCCAGCTCGTTTGATAAGTAGGTTTAGCGTCTGACAAGGATAGGACAATCAGTCCATACATTCTGGAGACTAGATGATCACGGGGTGGGCTACGTGTGCATAGCGTCTCCAGAGGGGACAAAGGCCTGTGGAACTGTAACCGTTCTTTATTTGTAGCATAATAATGAGAGATCTGAATATAACCAAACCAAGTTAATGGGAAGGGGGGAAGAACGTCATTGATCTCTACCAAAGACTTCAGATCCTGTGTGGTAAGCACATCGGCAAACAGTGGTCGCCTAAAGCCAGTGGAGCAAAGAAGTTGGAGATCAGAATCTCATCTTCAGCAAGGTCAGTAGGAGCCTTGCTCTTTCTCTTGCCGCGTTTTGGCCCCGTTTCTCCAGGTTTTAACTCCAAATCAGCTGGATGCCCTGGAGGAGCTCTCCTAAGCGCGTCTCACACGCAGCATGGCAGACCACGCCCCCTGTGTAGTTTTTTATGTGAAAGCACTTTCTTTTTTTTTTAAAAAAAGTGTTTTTACTGTGTAAAACAATATTTTGTGCACCACTGTCTTCTGATAGCCATAACTTTTTATTTTTCCATATACAGAGTTGTAAGGTTTTATTTTATTTTTTTTTTGCAGGATGAACCGACGTTTTACTTGGTACCACTTTGGGATTTATATGAGTTTTTGGTCGCTTTTTATTCCATTTTATGTGCTGCGGGATAAACAAAAATTGCAATTCTGTGACTTTTTTTTATTCTTTACTTTGTTTACCGTGCGGGTTAAATTACACGACAAATCTATAGGGTAGGGTGTTACGCACCCGGCGATACCAAATGTGAGTACTTTATTTATTTTTGATCTTTTTTGGGGCGATTGTTGTTTGTAAAGGAGACAAGAGTGGTATATGTGTTTTTATTTTATTTTTCGTGTTTGTGTTTTACTTTTTTTTAACTTTTTCAAATTGTTTTCACTTTTCCCCATAGGGGATTTGTGTGAGTGATCTACTAATCACTCGTACAATAGGAGGTCAGTACACAGCTCATTGCTATGTACTGGTCTCCATGGCGACTGTCAATCGCCATGCCACAATGCATTGCAGGCATGGTGACGTCACTAGACTGCCTGGATGCTTTAGTAAAACATCTGGGTTGTCAGGTAAGAGGACCAGTAGCGGTGCAGAGCACCACATGCGGCGATGATTGCAGGCAGGAGGAGCTCACTCCTCCTGCCTGCAACTTCGTCATCACAATCATGATAAGTTGTGATAGCGAAGGGTTAATCACCCGCGGCCAGAGTGATGTGGCATGATGCCCGCTGTAATGTACCACTGGTCCCACACCGCGATCTTGTAAGCTCCGCTTGTGATCTCATAAGGATCTCAACGAGGTACCCATACGTCAAGTTGCGGGAACCCCTACCCGACCTTGACGTATGATTGCGTCAAATGTCAGGTAGGAGTTAATAGCCCTTTAAGTGTGGAATTGAAAACAAAAATCAACAATTTCCCGTGTGGGTTCAGCTTGACTTTTAAATATGATTAACAAACAAAAAAAGAGAAACATAAAAAAAATAGTAGAAGCTGGGTAAATGTAATTTTAACCCCCTAAGAAAGCGACTATTTTTGGATTTTCATTTATAGCTTATCCTGCTCTCCTTGCAAAAGCCTTTTTATATTTTCATTCTTCTGTTAACAGCTGTACAAGTGCTTGACTTGACAAAGTGTAGTACGTTTTTGGATATGTTTTCTGGACTGCAAAAACGTATCCCTATTGTTTCTATAGGCTTCTCAATGCGTAAAACGGATTAAGCATTGACATGTCAATTCATTGAATGCATCCGTTTTACATAATGCAAAAATGTATGTAAAATGAGTATCGCCTGAACGCTGATATGTATTTTACATTGAAATCAATGTTGTGGGGATATGCCCTAACTTTATTTTTCTGTCTACTATTTTTTTTTTTTTATCATAAAATTTTTATTCAATTTTAAACAGACAAACATTGTCAATTTGCATGGAAAGTTAACAGAAAAATATGAACACAAATAACAGACTAACATTGCCATAGACATATCTATCTCAATAGTTACAGCTCAGGATTCTCAATAAGTGGATAGTAAGATTGGGCGGAAGGCAAGAATAACAATTAGTAAGTCATTCATCTAATTAGGCATAGTGACATAAAACAACCATTACTATAAAAGGACTAAAGGGTATCAATATATAAATCAGGCTCGAAATGGGTATTATAGAGAGTCAAAGAATGAGGAGTCTGTCCATATCTCCCATTTTTCCTTAATTTTAGGAATTACATGAGGAGGAATCACAAGGGAAGTTTCACACCTAAATTGATAGTTCACTCTATTTAGAATTTCTGTGATAGAGAGGGCAGCCGAAGATTTCCAGTGGCTAGCGATGGTTAATCTGGTTGCAATCAGGATGTGAAAAAGAACTGTTCTGACATGTGGTGGGTATTCTTCCAGATTTATATCTAGTAAGGCTAGGGCCAGGCTGAGAGTAATCTTAAGTGAAAATAAGTTAGAAATAAGGTCCTCAACTTGACCCCAGATAGCAAAGGTTATGGGACAATTTCACCACATATGGAACAGAGTTCCAATTGATCCACATCCTCTCCAGCAGAGGGCCGAACTAGGTTGGGTAAAATGAGCTACTCGGGTAGGAGGGAGATACCATCTAAGATTTAATTTTTTCATGGTTTCTAGGTGGTTTATACACCTAGAATGCTTAACGGAGGTTGCTCCAGCAGTCATCCAAGTATCATATTCAAAAGAGGTAGCTAAGTCCTCCTCCCATTTTTTTCGGTTTAGGCTGATTAGCTACAGTTAATAATGAATGACACGTCGACAAACCTTTTTCAAAGCCCTTTTTTCCTCTAAGAAAATTCAAATATGCAGACGGATTTGTAAATATTTATAAAAGTTGGATCGGTCTAAGTTATAGCCCGACATTAAGTCGGCAAATGCTTTGAGAACTTTTTTTCTCATATAAAGAAGCTATCTTCGTAATGCCTAGTAACATCCAGTTATTTAGGATAAGGTGTGGGTCTGCTAATTGGAGCAGAGACAGGCAACACAGTATTTTTGAGAAATATATCCATTGTCTGGGTTTGACATATTTCTTCCAGACATGAAAGGCATGTTGGAGGGAAGGGCAAGTTAGAGCTGGATACTTAAGATCTAATAGATCCGCTATCAGGAAGTCCTTAATTGTGTAAGGAGATGTCGAGGAATTTTCAATTTGAGACCAGTGGTGCGCATCAGGTGAGGTCCAAAAATAATGTAGTGGTTCAAGCACCGAAGCTATATTATAGAGTTTCAAATAAAGGAACTGACATTCCTCATTCTTTAACGCTAAGGAACAGATATTGTTTCTTACATCTGGGAGTTTTAGATTCCCATATAAATTTCAAGAGTAGAGATTGGATCTTAGTGATTAGTACTGCGGGGAATATATATGGGAGGGATCGTGAAACATAAAGAAATCGTGGGAGTAGTAACATTTTGGTAATGTTAATTCTAGCTAGCCAAGATAGCCGGACTTGAGATAAGCGATTCACTTCCTTCAGCAATGAGTTGTGTAATGAGTTTATGTTAGTTGTTAGTGTGGAGTCTAGGGAAGGGGTTATTTTGATGCCAAGGTAGTCAATAAATGATTCTGACCATATGAATCCCATTTTTTGTAACGTAAGCTTATGAGATGGAGTAATGTGCAGTGGGAGAACACTGGATTTCGATTTGTTTAGTTTATAATAAGAGACGGATGAGTATGAGTCAAGAATTTGAAGGAGGGATCTCAGAGAGTGTTCAGGGTTTTGACACATTATTAAAATATCATCTGCGAATAGACTAATTTTATGTACCTGTCCATACAGAGAGATTCCTGATATCAACTTGGATTGTCTAATCATTTCAGACAGAGGTTCTACACACATAATAAATATAAGAGGGGAAAGCGGGCAGCCATGACACGTACCATTGGAAATAGGAAAGGCCGAAGACAAGAAACCTGATGCTAAAACTTTAGCTGAAGGTGCCGAATATAGTGAAGTGATAGCATTATATATGGGACCTATAAATCCAAATTTACCTAGGACTCCTTTAAGATAGTCCCAGTTAAGTTGGTCGAAGGCCTTTTCTGCGTCCAACGACAACAAAATATAAGGGTTTTATCCGGATTAATCTTATGAATCACATTCAATACTCTTCTGATACCGTCTCGTGTCTGCCGACCCTTAACAAAGCTTACTTGATCTTTGTTGATCAGGCAAGGTAAAATGTTACTTAGGTGATTCGCTATAATTTTAGCAAATAATTTGATGTCACAAATTAAAAGTGATATGGGTCTATAATTAGCAGTTTGATCCGGAGATTTACCTGGTTTGGGTATGGTGGGTACTGTAGCGCATAGCATTTCTTGGGGAGCAGAACCTTGATCTATTATCTCTTGAAAGATTGAAGCAAGATGCGGAGCAAGGGTAGGAGAGAATAATTTATAGTACTCATTCGACAGACCATCTGGTTCAGGAGATTTGTTAAGTTTTGAAATTTTTAGCGTTTCTTCAATTTCTTTGATTACTATTGGCGTATTTAACAATTCTAGCTGGTCCTGTGTTAAAGTAGGCAAATGCACTTTGTTCAGGAACGAGGTAATATTTTCTTTATGGATTGTGGTAGTAAGTGGGTCGTCTTTTAAGTTGTACAATTTACGATAGTAAGTTGCAAAGGCCTCCGCTCTAAGTTGAGGGTCATAAATTTTTGAGTTATCCGGATTTGTGATGTGGGAGATCTTACTTTTTACCTGTAAGGTTTTAACTCTATTGGCTAGTAGCTTAGAGGGCCGGTCGTCTTGCATGTAAAAACTCCATTTAAGTTTAGACAAATGGGCTTCGTATTTATTGATATATAAATTACGGAGTTTATACCTACAGATGGTTAACTTCTCCTTAGTTGCAGGCAGAGAATCTACTTTAAATTGTTTGTCTAAGGTCTCGAGTTCTTTAATCAAAACGTTCAGTGCATTCTCCCTATTGCGTTTTTCCCTTGCTGCGATTTTAATAAAAATTCCCCTAATTACTGCCTTTGTGCACACCACAGGGCTTCTGCTGAAGGAGCAGATGGTGTGTTTAAGGAAAAATATTCTGTGAGCTTCTTGAAGTTCTTCCACAATCTTGGAAGATTTCAGTAAAAAATGGTTAATCCTCCAAGATCTAAAAGTTGGGGCAGGTGATTTGTCTGCAAGGGTTAGAAAGATGGGTGCATGGTCGGACCATGTGGCTGTTCCGATGTCTGTAGCTAAAACATTTGAAAGGGCTCTCCTATCCACTAGAAAGTAATCGATTCTTGAGTGAGTGTTTTTGGAATGGGAATAAAAGGTATAATCTCTCTTTCCCGCGTGTTGGTATTGCCAGGGGTCGTGAAAATTTTCCTGTGCCAAGAGATTTCTAAGCTCTAGGGAGTAATGAGAGCTACCGGGTGACCATTGCATCGATTTATCGACAACTACATTGTAATCCCAACAGATCAGGAGTAAACCATTTAAGAATCTTTTAGCTTTAGTTATGACTTTGTTGATGAAGGATATCTGTCCAGTGTTGGGGGCATATAAATTCACTATAGTATATTGGGTAGAGTTAAGTTCACATTGAACAATAATAAATCTCCCCTTAGGATCTATTATGGAATGAAGAAGCTTAAATTCAAGAGAATCCCGAACATAAATGGCTACTCCAGCTTTCTTCTGTTCAGATGTTGCCATTATGGAGTGAGGTAAATTTTTGTGTTTCAAACGAAAGAAATCCTTAGAATTTAAATGCGTTTCTTGTAAGCATAAAATATCAATTTTAGCTTTAAGCGCTTCTTTCCATAATGATGACCTTTTGTGTGGGGAATTGAGTCCATTAACGTTATAAGACATAACCTTAATCACAATGATCAATAATAAGGAATCTAGTTAGTAATCCCAATCTTACAACACAGTAATCACACATATCACAAATATGAGTCAAAGATGCTATGGCATAAAAACTAGGAACAAAAGTAACAGCAATATGCCAAATGGAAATGTCCATGGCCTGAAACCAGCTTTGTTTTCTTAGAAGGAAACCAGAAATGGGGGAGAGTCTTTGCGAGGAACCTACAAAGAAAAAATGAGAAACGAGCACCAAGACTATTGAGCTTCCAGCATAGAAAGCCTGAGGAAGTAAGAATACTTTGCCTAGAGGATTAGTCAATCATTTTGTCGTGATCTGGAGCGACGAGTGGATTCCGACAAAATGGGCGTTATTGGACCGGGTCTATCATCTCCTTTCTTGGGAGTGGAGTTGGAAGGAGTAGAAATCAGGCCCCAAGATAAGAGAACATCTCTAGCTGAGGATGGGTTAAGGCATACCACTGTGGAGGAGTCCTTGGTTATGACAAGCTTGACCGGGAAGCCCCAGTGGTATGGGATGTTGTTTTCTCTCAAAATTTTCGTTGCTTCCTTTTGAGCATTGTGCCCACCGAAAGATCAGGATAGATGGAGATATTTTTGAATCTCTCTGGAAGATCTGAGGAGCTCCTGATAGCTCTCAGGAAATTTTCTTTGGTTTTGAAGAAATGGATCCTTGCTATTACATCCCGAGGAACAGAGGGAGCAAGGTGCTTAGGTTTCGGCAGTCTATGGATGCGGTCTACCATCAGATCTTGGTTAGATGCATCTGGGAGCCATTAAATCAATGAGAAATTGAGATAAGGAATCCGGGGGGACCGTTTCAGGAACTCCTCGCAGCCGGATATTTTTACGGCGCGAGCGATCTTCAAGATCTAGTACTTTTGAGGATAGCTTCTGGACCTCCTCTTCTAATGCTGCATTGGCGTCAATTAACAGATTATGTGACTTTGCAAATTCTGTCATTTTTTTTCTCTACATGGTCGGTCCTGGAGACAAGCGCTTGTATCCATTTTAAAGTCATGCATCATTTGCTTGAAGTCACTTTGGAGTGATTCTCTAAATGATGAGAACAGGCGTTGCAGGGTTTGTTCAGATGTACAAAAGGATTCTGAAGTGTCTTGATGATCCATATCGACTGAGTCTTGCCTGGATGAGGCTTGTGATAGAGGGGGGAAATGTTTCTTCTTTCCCTATCTTGGGGGGGTTTGGAAGAACTCTGTGAGTTTAGTGGGTTGAGATTTGTTTTTGTTTTTTTAAATTCCCACCCATTACGGAGCTGTAGGTAGGTATTTGGATGGTGCTAGAGTACCTGATATAGTTATGTATAAAGTGGGGCTGATGTAAAGCGGTGGAGCCGAATTTTTAAGTAAGCACCTCAGAAGGGACTGAATATAGATCTGTATATATAATTCCTTTCGTAGGACCTGATGTGCAAGTTATTTTTAAATCAGATGATATGTCCTCTGATGTTTAAAATGAGCCTTGGGGGCTACCGTGCAGGTGAACTTTTGTAGTGTCCTCCAGGTAAAGGTGAGACGTTGAAGGGTGATAGTTTGTAGAGAAGGAACTGCTTGTTATGTCGACTCTCCTTATAAAGCACTCATATAGCCCCTTCTGAAAGAGCCTAGTACATCCTAAGGATGAGAGGATGATTGACTCTGTGTCCTTTGCTGGGATCTGTCTAGTTAAGATGGCGTGTCCTCTCTCTTTGAGTTACCCGGCACTCACAAATCCGCCGTTCGTACAGCCGGGCTATATGCTCTGGTGAAGTCCCAGTGCTTTCGGGACTTATGTAGCTGTCGCACCGGGAGCTCCAGAGCCGGCAGATGCAACCTCTATGTTTCCCAAGTTCCCTGTTTCTGCTGATCGCAGTGGGAGTAAGTCAGCTGGACGCCGTGGGAGTGAAATGCCCCATCCCCCGGTAGGTGCGCGGATCACTCTGTGGAGCAGTCACACGGAGTCGTACCTTTATGGGGTTGTGATGGGAAGGCGCCTACTCACCCCGGGCAGCACACGGAGGAAATCGCGGGCGGCTTCTGTGGGAATAGGCCGAACCGGTAAGTCCTTTGAAGTCCTGCGGCCCCCTTTCAATATGGCGACGGGTATCGCAGCTTAGCTCCGGCAAAGACCTGGGTAATGTACCGCCTCTGAGCATGTAAGGCCGCGCAGTTATCCGCCTCTTTTATGCCCGCTTCAGCCCTCACAGGTTACCTCGATAGTTGCTGATGCTCTGTAAGCGCTCGGGGCCACCTTCACAGCTTCACTCCGTACGCACAGCTTCACTCCCTTAGCTGTTCTCCAGGGATAGAGGTGAGCAGCTTCTAGCGCCGTTTTCAGCTCCACACTCTAAGATGGCGGTGGCTTCAACGGCTGCAAGATGATGTCAGCTTAGGGATCGAATCTCAGCCGCGATCTTCTCTAAAAACCCCTCCGGGCAGATGCCGGGGTATCCAGGGACCGGAACCCCCAAGATCTGGGGTTTCTTTTAAGGCAAGAAAGGCTTATTTGTGCCGTTTAGCTGTAGCTTCCTCAGAGCTCCTGCTCTAAGCGTCTGGCGACATGCAGGCTCAAGCCACGCCCCTTTTCTGTCTACTATTTTGTGAGACATGCAACTTTCTGGTTCATTTATTCACTCCAATTTTTTAGGGAGGTGTAATGATCAGAAAAAATAACATTTTAGTTTTGGGTATGTATACTTTTTTCACAGTTTGTGGGATATATTGGACTTTTACAGACGGTAATACCAATTACATATAATTTTTTGGGGAAATTGTTTTGAATTCTCTCTCAACTTGTCAAACGCAGACAAATAAACATATAGTAATCAAAGAGCCTTATGTACATCCTCCTGGATATCGACGTTAACTGTAAATAAAACCTGGTAGGTTTGACAATGGTTTGTCTTAAAACTTTAGTGTGTGCGCTGGGATATGTAGCGTGGCTTGAAGCATAGCCTTATAGCCTTTAGTACAGCAAGCAGAAGGCCAGATATAAAAAAAAAAAAAAAAAAAAAAAAAAAGAAGCTCTTCCTAGACTTTTTTTTTTACCATCTGGAGCAGTGTAATCATAAGCGGGGTGGCCTGCTCATGAGTGCGTGACACTTAGGGGCCGTTCACACGGCTTACTTCAGGCACGGATTCCAGCCGTATTGCGCGCCGTACTGTGCTGCAATACGGCTGTAATCCGTGCCAGCCATTACGGTAATCCACAGTTCTCATAGAGAACTATGGATTCCGTCTCTCCTCCCGCTCGGCGAATACGCCGGGCAGGGAGAAAGTGACATGCACATTATCCCGGCTGGATACGCGCCGTGGACAATGCACGGGGCCGGCGGAATTGCGGGGCGAAATCCGTCCCCGCAATTACGTCGGCAATAAGCCGTGTGGACCGGGCCTTAGGGCGCTTTCACATGGTATGTTTTTGACGTGGATTTGTGTGCAGGAAGGCACAACAATTAATGCTGTACATTGCTGCACAAAACACGCGTAAAAAAACACACCATGTGAAAGCACCCTAAAACAGCGCTAAATACGTTCATGATTTACTGGCCATATTGACAAAAAACTTTTGATGGCAATGTTACATAAATATTCCAATATGAAGGCCCTAAAAGGGTATATCGAAAATCCTCTATACTGATGTATATTATAGTCATGGAGTTAAAGTATATATGGAGGGTGATTATATAATATAACCAACTAATTGTGTGGTAGGTACCAGAGTGGCACTGTTTAACCTGGTAACCCTCTAATTGGGGATATTATATACTATTTCAGAAGAAGTGCTAATTCGAAAAATTCTGTTCTTGTCTCAACCCCCGAACGACATTGGTGGTAAACTTATGTCCCAGTGACGGTAAGAGGCTTTGTAGCGGAATCGGAGTGCCATCCCACTAAATAGCCGGTAGATGTCAGCTGCTAATTGCAGCTAACAGACGCTGGCTACAGCGCAGGATGGAGCCGCTGCCACCCCGTGCTGTTTAACACGTCGCCACAGCAAACATATCCACAGTGTCTAAATGAATGAGAAATGGGGCCACGCACCATTCCTCACTCCGATCAGGACATCAGTGGCCAGATCGCTGTGACCCGATCACCTAGCATGGCAGCTGGAAACCTTGTGAAGGCTTCCATTGCCGCCATGTTTTTTGTTTCACTACTTCCTGCCCCAGGGACTTAATGTTAAAATAAAAATTATATATATATATATATATATATATATATATATATATATATATATATATATATATATATATATATATATATATATATTTTATTATATATATATATATATATATATATATATATATATATATATCAATAATAAGTTCAAGTTCAAATCAACCCCTTTTGCCATTTTACAAATGAAAAAATAAAAAGTTACACATATTTGGTATCGATGTGTCCGAAAAAGTCAGATCTATTAAAATATAACATCATTTATACCGTATGCTGAACACCATAGAAGAAAGATAATTCAGAACGCCAAAATTGTGATTTTTCGGTCTTTTCACATCACCTAAAAATTGAAATAAAAGTGATCAATAAAGCCACATGTATTCCAAATTGCTACCAATAGAAAGTACACTTCAGCTGCAAAAAAATGCACCCTCATGCAAGTCCGTAGGTGTTAGTACCAAAAAGTTTTTTACGGTACTATAACATGACGAAAACCCTGCATGTTTGGTGTTGCCAGAATCGCTGCAGAATACAAAGAACACATCATTTATACCGGAGATTGAATGTCCTAAAACCCTAAAAAATTCCCCAGAAACATGTTGCAAGTACGTTTTTTTTTCACTTTTTGCCCCACTTGGAATTTTTTGTGGTTTCCCAGTATATTCTATGGTCCGGTGAATTACACCATTAGAAAGTACAACTTTTCCCGCAAAATAAAAGCCCTCCTATGTCTAAGCAGGTGGAAAAAAAACTAATGGCTCTTGAAGGTGAGGAGGCAAAAATGAACGTGTAAACAAAAATAAAACGCAAGGTCCTTAAAGGGGTTTTGCCACGATGTAATGTTGACGTGGGATCCTCCAAAATGGGGTTTTAATCACTTTTCTAAATATATGTGATTACAAAAATTACAGTCTGAGAGAGCTACAGCCTTCCGTACATGCCCTTGGTTACTTCAAAGCTTCTATTAGATACGACCTGACAAGAGCTGCTGTCTGCTGGCCGGGCTTGCGCAGAGAGAGCTTCTTATCTGATGAGACTGAGCTGCAGAAGTTTTTAAGGCACCGGGTAGCAATATGTTTTCTTTTGTATACAGAATAAACTAGTTGTAGTGTGATTAGATACCTGCTTTATCTGATGACAGGGAACATGAAGAAGCTTTCAAGCTGCTGTGTAGAATAGGTGTTGTCTTTTGTATATAGCATCCACAAGTTATGGTTTGATTATTTCAGTGAACATGTCACAGGATCCCTTATGCAGCTTTGTGCTCTGGCTGTGTGCGTCTCTCTCTCTCTTTCAGCTCCGGGGTTTGTTCACATTAGCATCTTAGCAGATAAGGCTCCTGACAGTGCACTCTGAGGCTGTGTCTTGCTGTATTGAGAATCCACTCTTCTACTGTTTATTATTTCACTTAAGTTTTGAGACGCTCCCTTGGATTCCTCATTCCTCACTCGCCCCCACCCTCTCTCCCCTGCAGCTTCATGACTCAGCGTGATATGTTTACATCCTGCTCTCATGCTGACCGGAGGTACTTAAATGGTCTCTTGGCAAATCCCCTTTAAGCCGCTATCTCAGCTGAGCTAGATCTGCCTGAAGTGGAAGCTGTGCAGATTTTCAGCTCATGTTTTAGATTGTGTGACTGAGTAGAGATACAAAATGACAGATCATTTTCATTTGCTTCGATGCTATGATCACCCTCCAGTCACTCTATTTTTAGATGGTCCGAAGTGGCAAGGGAAAATGTGAAATTTTTATTCTTCTTCTTTATCAGTCCAAGAACATGCTTCTTTTTTATCATCATATAAAGGGAGTTGGTGTTTTTTTTTTTTTTTTTAAAAGAAAAAACAAAGTGCAAATACAAGTAGTTGCCCTCTGTGCCTAATTAGGTGCTTTATTGACTCCAGAGGTTTACTCATTGTCAAACCACTTGGATGCCAAAACCACTTCATTGCTAAAGAAGGGTGTGGTATATCTGTCTTCTACATACTAGGTATCTATATGACCGTAATAACCTGTAGAATTCATCTAACAGGTTATTAAGTGTGAATGGTGTAACAAAAATTAAAAATGCTGCAGTAATTTATTTGTGAATTTAAACTATGCCCCCAAAAATACAACTCCTCCCACTTAAAACAAGTCCTCATACAATTGTGTCACTTAAAGGGGTTATGTGAGAAACCCCCAAAATTAAAAACATATAGTGCAGTAATACTAAAGATAAGTATCTGTTACAATCCAGTGTTTAAACTACTTACAAACACTGTTTTGCAGTGGGGAAAAAAGTATTTAGTCAGCCACCAATTGTACAATGCAAGTAGAAATATCAGTCCATCAAAAAACTTAAAAATTCCAGCGCAAGTGAAACAAAAATATGAAACTTTATTTTCCAAATCCAGCAGATCCACACATGATGTGTGCTCACAGGCTACGCGTTTCTAACCATACAGGTTCTTCATCTCGGCCTCTCCCTTCACACACCTGTGTTTCCTTAAACACACTATTAAAGCCAATCACAATTCAGTACGTATGACAGACATATTACATCACTTTAAGATTCAAAACTCATTTCTATACCAACATATTATTTATATGTTACATCGGTGGGAGTAGTATCCAGCACGCCAAGGATCCTGAAAGGCTGTTGCAGCCAGAATCACGTTTAACGAGGGTGTGTAATCATTACTTACTTCATTGAGGAGTTTTAAGAATATAAACCCTATTCAGACTGTGTGAATTGAACCGGTGAGTGAAGTATGTTCTTCTATTTTTATAATTTTATGTACCAATTGTACAAGTTCTCCCACTTTAAAAGATGAGGGAGGCCCGTAATCGACATCATAGGTAGACCTCAACTATGAGAGACAAAATGAGAAAACAAATCCACAACACAATTTTTTTATATATATAATATATATAAAATATATATATATATATTATATATGTATATATGTAGATATATATATATATATATATGTGTGTGTACAGCCCTCAGTCTCCTTTCTATCCGCCCCTCATACAACAAGTCTATCAGTTCAGGTGAGTTATGTCATTCATCCTAACCAGGAAGTAACTCACAGTGCCTTTCCTACTTCCTGTAGGACAGGTTTCTGCTGAGGAAGGAGCATGGCGGCCATTTTGTTCTTTTATAATGATTATCCCCTACACAAAAAACGAGCAGACTTTTTAAATTAAAGCTATTTAGGGATTTTTTTTAATTATGACATGTAGTTTATCTTTTTAGTTTTCTTCTTTTCCCCTTTAAGTTCATGGTATTAGTACTTATATATTTAATAAAATCATTCGCCTCTCTTTTGTCCCCCCCAAACCAACAGGAGGTCATCAATATACTTCCCATATTATAAGATGTGGGCTGCAAATTTCTCCTTTTCTTTGCAAAAAATATTAATTATCAAACATAAAAAAATTGTGAGACAATAGATATTCAACCACCTCTACCATTAACGAACACTTCACCTCTGAAAATTTACTAAATTTCTGTAAATGATAGAAAAGACAAGCTAAAGTGATGTCACGTGGCATACATGGGTATAACCCAATCACATTATAAGATAACCAACTATGGTTTTTGTCTTATTTGATATTTTCTATACTATTGATCAACTGCTTAGTATCCCGTTTATAGCTAGCTCGGAATATTACATACTAATGGTGGTAAATGATGGTCAACACACTGACCTAACTTCTCATTCAATGAACCAATGCTTGCCACTATTGGTCTCAAAGGTGGAGGAAAAACTCCTTTTGTGGATCTTAGGAAGTGAATGATAGATTGGTGTGGTGGGATGTTCTACAAATAGTTTATCCGCTATTTGTTGAGAAAAAATTCCAAGTTTTACCCCTTTCTGCAAAATGTCTTTAAGAAGTACTTTAAATGTATTTGTGGGATCCCTTCCTAAACATAAACCTCTTCATCCCCCAATGTTTTAAGATTCTGCCTGTGATCTAGCACCACCACAGAACCGCCCTTGTCCAGACCTCTTACAACTAATCCTGTGTTCTTTCTAATTAATAGCAGTACATTCTCTCTTGCTAAGATTATAATTAAGTTTAGCGGTCCTGACTTTTTGCTGTAGGGCTACTAAATTTTGTTCTATGCGTTCCTGGAACACATCAAGAGTAACAGCACGAGAATTAACAGGATAAAAGTTTTTTTTACCAAGTGTGAATTCCTCCCTATCTGATGTAATGTCTGCCGATTCTGCTGCCAACGATCTCAGAGTAACTATCCCACATAGATCAGGGTATAAAAGTGAAGGAGAAGAGACTGCTGTCTCGCAAAGTACATTACATTGTGGCTCACTATTACTCCGTTCCTCATATACATTTGTAAAAGACTGCTTGCCTGGCCAAGTAATGAGCCTGGCCAATTTATTGATGTCCAAAGTGTGTCATATAAATCAAAATTATTCAAAGGTGAGAATCCAAATCCTTTAGGGTATGTTCACATAGGGTAATTTCGGCACACATTTCGTTGTGTATTTGCGCTCTAATACGGGCGAGATGAGCACCGAAATTACGGTTATCCATAGTTCTCATAGAATACGATTGTATTGTACGCGCGGGGAGATAAGTGACGTCAATTACTTGCGGCGAATACGCGCTGTGAGTAATGAATGTCAATGGGGCCCGCCGTATTAGTGCGAGCTCCCAAAAGACACGATGTACTGCGGCGCGTACTGTACGCGCCACAGTACATCGTGTGAACATAGCCTTAGACAACACCGTTTCTCAGATAATATTTGGTTGAAAAGATTAATAACAGGACTTCTGTTGTTGGAGTTTCCAGAGTATTGTATGGGGAGATTTTCCTCTTGTGCTTCCTCCCCGCTCTCCTCTTGCGTTTTTTAACCCATTCCCGACGGGTTGTTGAGTATAACCGGTAGCCGAGTCCAAATCCTTTAGGTTATGTTCACACGGGGTAATTTCATGCACAGAATCTTGAGCAGCTCTTCTGTTCTCCTGTCTTCCATTGACCAAAGCATGTTTCTCATGGATATTGTTATCTGACAATTCTCCAGATGTATTCATGGAATTGTCCCAAGAGGAATCAACATCAGAAAAACTCACCCGCCCCGGGATAAATCTATGTTGTCCTCCACGCCTCAAAATGGATTTGGATGTGTAGTTGCTGCGAATTCTTCGCCAGGAGTAAACTTCATTTAACTCATAGGGCGACATGTATGATCGGGCTTTTCGCCTGTTTTTTGGCATAACCTGCGCCTCCCGGCCCGAATCCCCCTGTCGGATGCAGGGATGCGATGTTAGGCGCAGCGTTCGCCACTTTCAGCTGCGCCCCGCATGAAGGGGTGGGCAATGGGCGCGGTGTGTGCGCGCTGTAGGCGTTCCGGGGCGGGACGCGGCGCGCTCGAAAACTCCGAGGCATGTACGATCGCGAGTCGGCAAAGTGCGGCGCAATGCAGCGCTCGGCAGCTCCGACAGTCAGACCTAGTTTATTTTGGTCTAAATGCTCCGGCGGAGTGAAGCGAGAACGGAACATGCGAGGAAGCATAGAAGATCGCAAAAGGAATCTCGGCGCTCAGCTCTGTGAAGCATGGAGTATGATTCCGAAAAAAAAATCGCCTTTATAAAGGCAGAAAACAGTGTCAGAAAAGAGCTCAAACCTCAAAAATAAAAAATACATAAATAAATCACTTTCCAAAAATCTAGAATGGCGCAACATCAAGAATTCGGATATTGGAAATTGCCGGGAAATACAGTAATTCAAATTCTGAAAGCTATTCTCATTGGTCGTCAGAAACCGGCCAATCAGAATAGGAGCGACAGTGAACCATTAAAACCTATGGAGAAATATTGACCAATCATAATCAAAAGCGGGACTTTTCAAAATACAGTAAAAATACTGAAAAGAGCTGATTGGATGAGCTAGCGGGGGCTTGGCTATCTCTGCCAATCAGAATAGGAGCGACAGGGAACCATTTTAGCCTATGGAGAAGTTTGAAACAATCAAAATCAAAGGCGGGACAGTTCAAAATACAGTAAAAATGCATAAAAGAGCTGATTGGTTGAACTAGCGGGGGCTTGGCTATACCAGCCAATCAGAGCGCGAGCTACTTCTCCCATTGTAGTCTATGGAGAGATCGGCGCAATGCAATCTCGGCTCTCAGCGCCGTGCGGCATGGAGTATGAATAAAAAAAACATTTTTATTAAGTGTAACTCATTATCAGAAAAAGAGCTCAAACCTTCTCTAACAATAGAGCAGTTAAATCCCGAACAACGCGTTTGTCGCCGAGACCGGCGCTACATAAGGAATTGCAATAGAGTGAATTGCCGGGAAATACAGTAATTCAAATTGTTTAAGCTCTTCTGATTGGTCGGCAGAAGCCATCCAATCAGAATAGGAGCGACAAAGACCCATTATATCCTATGGAGAAGTTTTGACCAATCAAAATCAAAGGCGGGACAGTTCAAAATACAGTAAAAATGCAGAAAGAGCTGATTGGCTGAGCTAGCGGGGGCTTGGCTATCCCAGCCAATCAGAGCGCGAGCTACTTCTCCCATTGTAGTCTATGGAGAGATCGGCGCAATGCAATCTCGGCGCTCAGCACCGTGCGGCATGGAGTATGAATAAAAAAATAATTTTTATTAAGTGTAAATCATTATCAGATAAAGCGCTGAAACCTTCTCTAAAAATAAAGCAGTTAAATCCCTAACAACGAGTTTGTCGCCGAGACCGGCGCTACATAAGGAATTGCAATAGAGAGAATTGCCGGAAAAATACAGTAATTCAAATTGGTTAAGCTCTTATTGGACGGCAAAAACCAGCCAATCAGAATAGGAGAGACAGTGAACCATTAAAACCTAGGGAGAAATATTGACCAATAAATCAGTCGCAAATTTCGCCGGAATACCGGCGGAAAGGTGCGCCACGACGTGGCGAGATTCATACATATCGCCCATAGTCTCTTGATTTTTGATAGCAATAATGTCATTCTCTAGTTTTTTTATATTGCATTTTTCGACATTAGTATTGGGTAAGAGGTGTCTCCTTTATAATTATCAAAAGCCAAATGTGTATCTCGGATTTTAAGATTGATCTTTTGTAGCGTTTTTTTTCGGCAACCTGGGCAACAAAATGGTCAGATCCACGCTTGATTCAGTTTTATAAATGTCAAATGATCCACATTGTCAGAGGAAAGATGGATAAGTTTGTCAGTTATCACCCCGCCAGCTGTGCTGAATGTGTGGTCCGAGATAATGCTGGCTGCTGGGCAGGATAAAACTACTAAGGCGTGTCAAGCAAGCTCAGTCCATTCATTTAGTTTGGACAATCCTCTCGCTTTTAGGCGAGACCAGTTTCATCCGATACATACCAAGCTTTAGCTAGTTTGTTTTTTGTTATATGACAAGTTTCTATGTTCTGTCTGAATGTACTTAATGTGAATACACTTATTCATATGCCCTCTCTGGCCGAGATATGGAAGATATGCACAAGACTTTCATGTCTAAAAGGCCGTCCGGGGGTGATGACCTTAAATTAATCTGAATGTTTGTACAAATGATCTTGTAATTCTAATGCTGTTCATGATATTCTCTGGAAAATTTAATAAAATATGTTTTAAAAAAAAAAAAAAAAGTTTGGACACCCAGAAGTTGAATGGGCCCAGACTAAGTCCCAAAACAGCAATGTTGAGCCACAAGTAGTCATTGACCATAGTCTTAAGGCGGTCTGTGTGTGTCTGAATGCTGCCCTGCCTTGCAGGCGTTGGTGAGGTGGTAAAAATCGATTGCCAAATGTCACCCAATAGGGTTCTGCTACACTGCCTGCTGCTATTTACTATTCTACTGCTGCTGCGTTGTTGACGTTGTTCCACCATGATATCAGAATGTGAAGACGCAAAAGGTGTCTTGAGTTGGTCAATGAGCACTGTCTCAAAATCCTGCATTCTACTGTCAATTTCTATGAGTGGAAGGAAGTTGCTCACTTTTGCCTTGTAACGTGCATCAAGGAGGGTGGCCACCCAGTAATCGCTGTTCTTTTATATTGCCTTGATGCATGGATCATGTTGCAGGTAATGTAGCATCCAAGCACTCAAGTGTGAGATGCTGCCGGGATCTCCCAAGCCTCAGGGTTGAGGGGCACTAACGGGATCTTCCTCCTCCTCTGGTAGTATAAGAAAAATATGTTTGAATCAGCTCACCCGTCCTCCTTCTCCTCCTCCTATAATCTGTGCCAACCTCTTACCACTGAAGGGTAATCAGCACCGGTGGTGTCCACCCCTGCCTCCTCATCCTCCTCCACTTCCTCATCCTGATTGCCACCAGAACCCTGGCTAGCGTGAGCTCTACTCTGTAAACTGAACTGCTGTCCTGAACTACTGCCTAAAGAAGACCTATACAATTACGAAACAGTCGGGCCTTCTACATCCTCTGGCGATTAAGACTCTGTGTCTGCCTCCTCCTCCATCACTCCTGGGACCTATTGCCGCAGAGTGCCTAATGCTTGTTCCAGTAAAAATATAACCAGAACGGTCATGCTGACAAAGGCATCGTCCCGACTGGTCTTTTTGGTGGCCACTTCAAAACTGCCAAGGATGGTGCAGAGATCTTTCACCTGTCTCCACTCTCTATGGGTCACTGCTAGTCAGGCCATGCAACATTTCATACTGCATGATGGCTGGTGCCACAATCGCTGGAGCATATGGAGGGTAGAATTCCAGCGTGTTGCCACATCATATATCAGACGATTGACGAGGAAGCCCAGATGATGCTGCAACACTGCCAGTCATGCCAAAGCAGGGTGCGAACACTGGAAGTGTGAGCTAAGACCTTGAGTCTTCCTCAGCAGACCTGAGTAGCGCTTGAGAAATTTCTGCACAACCAGGTTCATGACGTGTCCCAGGCAAGGGATGTGCGTAAGTCTACTGATCTTAAGGGCAGCAAGGAGATTGCTCCCGTTGTCGCACACCACCTTAACAGGTGCCAGGTTCTTAGCACCCAGCCACTGGTCGGTCTTAGTGCGCAGAGCCATCCACAGCTCTTGACCTGTGTGTTGACGGTCTCCAAAACAAATTAATTTGAGAACGGCCTGGTTTCTCTTGGAACGTGATGCTACCTGTCGAGGTTGGGGATCTTGACTCTGCACCATCCCAGCAGTGTTGAAGAGTGTCGGCCGAGGCACGGTCATCCACCAAACTCACCCAGTGAGCATTCAGTGAGATGTAACGCCCTTGACCATGCTTATTAGTCCATGTGTCTGTAGTGAGATGGTGAACACAGATGCAGCCAACACGCCGGAGATCTTTTCTGCAACGTGGTGGGCCAGGGCAGAGACAGCTTTTCTGGCGAAGAAATGCCCGCTGGGCATCTGATATTGGGAGCATGCCAGGGCCATGACGTGGCAGAACCCATCTGTGTCCACCAGGCGTAAAGGTAACATTTCCAATTCCAGTAGCCTGGCAATGCCGACATTCAGACTTTTGGCTTTAGGATGGCTGGGGTGAAAGCATTTCTTATGCTCCCACACCTTGTACACAGAAGGTTGGCTGGCGGACTGGCCGTTGTACGGCGTACAGGTCACACTGGTGGAAGGGGAAGGTGTAGGCTGTGTTGCTGGTGGTGGGAATCGGCCGACAGTATCTGGGACTGGGGATGGTGCTTGCTCATGCTGCTCCGGCACATCGGCAGCAGAGGACCGCTTGGGCTTGGAAGTGGCAGAGGAGGAGGAGGCAGAAGATGTCACGGTGGTTGGAAGCCCAGGACCTGTGTGGCCTTTTTTCTCCAAGCGACTATTCCACAGCAATTCATGCTTTCCATGCATGTGCCTGTTCATGCTCGTGGTGCTTGAACAGTCAGTCAGCTAATCTGAGGCTTCATTGAAAAAGGCCCAGGCTTCACAGGTCCTGGACCTCTTCGACTGTGAAAGCCTAGTAGTGGTGTTCCCTTTACCACTACTAACCACAGCTGGTGGAGTAATGTCAGCGGACTTGTGCGACCGCCCTCTCCCTTTCTGAGGCACTGACACTAACCCATCCTCCGCCACTGATGATGCGCTCGCCAGCTGCTGCTCAAAAGACAACGTTGCATCCGCAATGTCATCATCATCACAGGTGACTTCCTCTTCCTTACAGTCTACATCCTCAAACTGCAGGCTAGAAGCCACAGGCACCGCGAGGCATTGCTGACCGTCGGTATTTCTGCTGACAGACCAGCTTCCTTCTCATCCTCTGAAGGCATCAGCGATTGGGTGTCAGAGCAGACAAAATCATCCTATTTGGCCTCTTGATCTTTTGAAATGCCTTCTGACCCCAAATTGTATCAAAGAGCTCTTGAGAAAATGGATTAGTTGGAGTGGTCTATATATTGGGTTGTGACATTCAGCCCGTGTTGATGACATTTGTGACATTTGTGGCCGTGACTGAGAGGAAGAGGAGGTAAAACCGCTGGATACAAGGTATGATAACCACTGAAGAACAGATTGGCGATGCTGTTCAGTAATGAGACACACAGGGAACCGAGCAAGCGATGACAGGCCTGACAGTCCTGCGACTAATGATGTGCTCAGTTGTGTGTTGTTCGGAGAACTTGAAGGAGGGCTTTGTCTCGTACCTCTATCTCCACTTCCTACGTCCCTCCTTCCTTGCATACCACCTCTAGTTCTCACCATGTTCAATGGTAAAATGGTATAACGGTGCGTTATACAATTACTGAAGCCCCAAAACTGCAAAAATGAACTTGTCTGCACTCAGAATAATTTTCACCAACCAACCACAAATGTTGCAAAATAACAGCTTCTGGGTGTGGGAAAGATGCAGCAAGATATACCAAACTTCTAACTACTGCTGTCTATGATTTCCTAATCTTGCTGCACACCCCCCTAACTAACTACATAACTAATCTAAATAGCAGCTTTTCCTGTTGCTAATAAGCAAATCTGGTGCCCGCATGCAAGCAAGCGTACAGAGAGCAGTCTGTACAGTACAGACAGTGAGCTGAGAATGGCGTTCACAACGTAGCAGAGTGAAATATATATAACATGGTCATGTGATTTTAGCAGCTAGTGAGAGCCCTACACCTCAGTGATGACATTTCTGACACTTCTCTGTGTTCTGCACTGATTGGACGGCCGCCAAAAGTGCAGAAAGGCACTGAACACTAATAAAATGGCGTGTCAAACGCCTCTAGAATGTGAACTTTTAATCGAACGAACAGTAAAATGTTCGGTTTGGTTCGATCAATCCTACACAGAAACAGAGACACGGCAGACTGAAGACGAGGCACAGATATGAGGAGGCCACGGCAAGATACCAGCAGAGACAGGAAACACGACGTCAAAATCACAGACAAGGCAGAGACAGGATGGAAAATGTTTATTGAACACTTTCTAGACGACACAGAAATTAGGCTTACAATGACTCCTTTCCTGACATCACAGTGGTACCTCAGAGCAGATATGGCTGGTAATCTGGGGAAACTGAGAATCAATAATAGTGTAGCTCTGCAGGATATGGGTGATACCGAGGGAAACCTCCAAGAATAAATATATAGGATACTGAGTTCTGATATAGTGCTTTTGCAATGAATTGGGGGGGTGGGAGGGAATATGCCAACCTTGAATAAACTCAAACCCTGACTATAAGAGGCAGCGGGAAGGAAGTAACTTTGCTCTTTTTCACATGACACGAACACTTGACTCTCTTGACCTGACTCCATAGTGGTGATCTAGACTGCTGTTCCTTGGTTACTGTTGTTTCTTTATTGTTCTATATGTGTTCCTGACATCTTATCTAATATGGAAACAAAAAGTGGTGTTTCAAGGTCCTTGTTGCAAGATGTGTATGGAGTTCCCGAGGGTTTGTTGAACCTCGTATTCTGGAGTACAGAAACTTTGCTCAAGTTTCCTCTTGTGTTGACACGAATAACTCAGACTGTGATGAGGCTTAAGGAATGGACATGGAGGATATCAGACTATACTTCAATCTTTGCTAATGCAAATGGCAATTGACACGGAGCTACAGAACACAGGAATCAAGGAACATGGAATCACCTGGACACGGAGACTTGAGACAAGTGCAGCAGACCCTAGAATATCTACACTGATACTCAGGTCCAGAATGGAGCCAGAGGCTGCGCTATGTGGCTGGGCCTGAGCTAAAGAGCTACACCTGGGAGAGTGCTCAAAAGCTGGTGTTATCTGTCGCCTTGGTGGATGGTTAAAGCAGTCAGAGCAGAGGCCAGATTCCAGGATCCAGACTGTCAGGCAGGAGACAGGGAGATTTGGAAATCATGACACCCACTTTATATATTGTGGCAGAGTAACCTCAGCTTGTGGCATTCCTCTGCCACTAACTGGCATACAGCAGGAGACTTGCAAGGTGCCTGGCGGTGGGGGAAGCTGGCAATTTGGCATCAGTAATCAAAGATTATTAACATTTAGCAGTATTAGTAAAGCTGCTCAGCAGCTAATTTGGGCCGCCTTTTCTGCAATGGCTGTGGTGATGGGTGAAAATCTATTCCCACGTTCCAGGCCAGGTCTTACAGGCCTATTAAAAGCCTCTTACTCAAGATACCATGGGGATGTGGTTGGCTACTTGGAGTTGGGAGCAACGCCTGAGCTGAGGAGGAGGCTCTGACCCCCAGGCTTGAGGGAAGCCTTTACCGTATGGCATACTTACCAACTGTCCCGGATTGTCAGGGAGACTCCCGCAAATAGGGGAGATTTCCTTGCCCCCCCACGAGAGATGGTAAATCTCCCAGAGTCGAATGGCTGCTGAGGGCAGAAACAGCGCAAGCAGGGCAGACAGCCAGTGAAGGCAAGGCCGCCCAGCAACTAAACTGTGAAGCCTGAGTGCACAGTGTGATTGATGTGTGAAGCAGCCGGTGCTGGTGAACAGACAGGAACACTTTTCTCCCCTGCCCAGGTTCCTCCTCCCCCTACTGTCCTGTACAATGTTAGATGGCTCTGGAGGAAAGGCAGGAGGAAGGGGGGAGACGGAGAGTCACCAAGCTACAGCGCTCGCATCACTGCCGGTCAGCAGAGAAGTATCACCATGTGCAGTGGAGAGCAGGAGACAGGGGGTCAGCAGGCTGCTGAAGACCAGAGGTTTTGTATATGCTTTCTCCCAAACGGTTTCTGCCTCCTGATAGCCAGTGCAGAGTTATCCTTATCCTGCAGGACAGTGTGACCCCTCCACCAGATACAGAGAGGAGGAAAGTGAGACTATTTTAATTCTTTTAGTAGTGGTTCATAATGTGCTGTGGTCCCTTTTGGGACCTCTGTTGGGATATTTGAAAAAGGTATCCCAACAGATCCTGTAAAGTGTCCATATGGACAACAGTTCAAACATCGTCACTTTTGGACTATGTCCGCGCAGTTTTTCAAATGTTATCGCTTTCTATGTTGGACAGAATAGTGCTGTCAGTAGCGCTGTTTTGTCCAGGTCAGAAAGCCTTTTTTACTTAGCCTTGTGAGAGCCTTTTTGCAGGACAAGTTGGTACCACTTAATGCACCGTATGTATATTAAAAAAAAATTCTTTGTGGGTTGGGATTGGGAAAAAACCCACAATTGTACAATCTTTTGGGAGGTTTAATTTTATGGAGTTCATTGTGTGGTATAAATATATATATTCTCAAGATCAGAACAATTTTTGTGATAAGAAATATGTCTACTTTAGGCCTGATAAACATCTGCATCACAGGTTCCATTTGGAACCTTCGGCACAGAAGTGAAAAATCGAAGCCAGGGGATCCGTTTCACAATGGACACCCACGGTGCCCGACGGACCCTATTAATTACAATGGGTCCGTCAGGTTTCCTCTGTGGTGTCTGTAGTTGAGATGGAAGAAATATTTGCTGTTCCATTTTTTTTTCCATCTTAACCACAAACACTGGCAGAAAGCTTCAACTCAGATGTGAACCAGTTCTTAAAGGGTGGTTTCAAAACTACTAGTAGTTTGTCAATCCAACAGGTATGATTTAAAAATAAAAAAAATACCCAAAAAACCCACTAATTCCACCAAGTCCTGGTGCAACAAATTACAGGCAACAGCAGTGACGTGAAGAATGGCAGCATCATGTTGTGGGGTTGTTTGGCTGCAGGGTGGACTGGTGCACTTCACAAAATAGATGGGATCATGAGGAAAGAAAATTTTGTGGTAATACTGAAGCAACATCTCAAGACATCAGCCAAGAAGTTAAAGCCTGGGTTGGAAATGGGTCTAACAATTGGACAATGACCCGAAGCATAATGCCAAACTGGTTACAAAGTGGCTTAAGGAGTCATTGTTTTGGAGTGGCTATCACAAAGCCCTGATCTCATTCCTATTGAAAATTTATGGGCAAAGCTGAAAAGGCCAGTGTGAGCAAGGCATCCTACAAACATGGCTCAGTTACACCAGTTCTGTCAGGAGGAATGGGCCATAATTCCTACCAACTATCGTGAGAAGCTTGTGGAAGGATATCCAAAATGTTTGATCCAAGTCATACAGTTTAAGGGCAATGCTATCAACTACTAATGAAATGTATGGAAACTTTTGACTTTGCAGAAAGTAATAAAAATGCCTTAAAAATTCTCTCTCTCATTATTCTGGCATTTTGCAAATATAAATAATTTTGGTAATCCTAATTTATGTAAAACGGGTAAGTTTTATTCTGATTTCATGTCAGATGGTGAGAAAAACATGCATGTGTCTTTTTATATAGTTTATATAAACTTCTGGTTTCAACTGTATATATATACTGTAAATATATAGTGGCAGAGCGACCTTAGGCGGTCGCATGGTTCTGCCACTAGGTGGCGAACAGCAGGTCACCTGCTAGAAACGTGTCAAAGAGGGCCTGATCTCAGTGGGGGAAGAAAGGTTGCTGACACCTGTACGTGGTATGGCTGATGTCCAGCCATTATGGGCTGGCTTTTCCCGGAACGGCTGCAGTTGGGTCGGTGGCCGTTCCCACGTTCCAGGTCCAAGTTTTTCCAGGTCTATAAAAGCCTGTCTCTCCAGTTAATAAGGGGGGAGGGGAGGGCATGGTCTGCTATTTGGAATGGAGTAGCAGAGAAGCCAAGGAGAAGGGCTCTTAACCCTGGAGGCTTGAGTTAAGCCTGAAACATACTGTACTGGTGTGTAATGGTGGTACTGGGTGTTAGGTCCCGACCCCTGATTAGAGACGGACTGTGTGTGTTAAGTTAGTGGCTAGACGGCCAAGGGTTTATTTTGTATGTTTCTGGTTACTACTGTACGCTTATCCTGTGCCTGAATAAAGCTGTCTGAAGCCAGTTTTACAACAGAAGCCTGGTGTCGGAGTGCC
Source organism: Phyllomedusa bahiana (assembly GCA_025379985.1). NCBI lineage: Eukaryota > Metazoa > Chordata > Amphibia > Anura > Hylidae > Phyllomedusa > Phyllomedusa bahiana. The sequence goes on along the minus strand of JAODAL010003383.1, from coordinate 59,368 downwards.
TCATGTTGGTGTGCTAACCGTTCTACAGAAGACTGTGATCCTGTGAGCTGAATGACCTCTGAGCCAAACCAAGATGACGGCCGAAAGTGAGTAAAGTCTTACAATATGGTGGAGGATGCTATGGGCATTGATTGGCACTAACAGGCAGAAGTAGCGCAAGATTTGGCACAACAGAATTTGTACAGGAAGTGGTGCACGACGTGCGGTGCACGGGACTTGTGGCAGCAAGATTTAAAGGGCCAGGGGCCTAATTGTGAAGTGTTGCTAAAAGAGACTATGTAAGACATATCCACATACAGCCTGCATTCTGTGGTATAAAGAGACTGTGTTGCTGCTACATGAAATTTTTGGCCATGGAGGAGCTGACTAAGTACCTTGCGGAGGCGACAAGCTGTGGGCCCAGCAGTTAGCAGAACAGTGAGAGTGTGATCTGAGGCTCCAGAAACAGCTGGATACAGAGAGAGAGGCTGTGTCACCAAGGGAGACCCCAGAGGATGACTTGAGAGCCCAACGTATGGTACACAGGGCACTGTGGAAGATGACCGCAGGGGAAGACGTGGAGGTCTTTCTTGCAGCGCTTCAGCGGGTGGCTGTAAGTGAGAGGCTACCCTCAGAGCAGTGGGCAGATGATTTGGCCTCCTATCTTACTGGCAGACCCCAGAGGGTATACAGTGGCTTGGACCCACAGGACACTAAAGACTACCCCAAGATGAAGTCTGAATTGCTGGCATGTATGGGGTAACAAGGACTGTTTGGGTTGATGTGGTATAGAGCCAAAAGTGGGGAAAATCGTTGCCAAGGGAAATCGACCTGTTGACTGCAGGGAGGAAGGGACAGCGACCAAGAGGCCGTATGTTTCTAGCAAGCATGGATTAACCCCTGAGGCCATGTTCACACGGCTTATTCTGGGACGGATTGGAGCCGTACTGCGCGCCGTATTTGCGCTTCAGTACGGCTCCAATCCGTCCCAGTAACTACGGTAATCCACAGTTCTCTATGAGAACTGTGGATTCCGTCGCTCCTCCCCGCTCGGCGAATCCGCCGCAGGGGGAGAAAGTGACATGCACATTATTTACGGCGCGTACGCGCAATAAATAATGCATTGTCTATGGGGCCGGTGGGCAGCGCCCCCGCCCCTTATTCAAGCCGTATTGTGGGCGGGATCTGTCCCGCAATTACAGCTTGAATAAGCCGTGTGAACTGGGCCTGAGGAGACAAAACCCCTGAGTTGCATGGATGTTGCCATCTAGATAAGCTGGAGCCTGCTTTCATCGTATAGCAGAGAGAGCATTGTTGGAGGTGCCCCAGAGCAGTGGGATGCGCTCCTGATTGTCCTCTCAGGAGGAGGCAGAGAGGATGCAGCCCTAAGCCCTCCAGTTCCACCCTGGGCTGACATGTGGCACCCGGATGTCATATCTAGTGAGGAGACCTGTCTTAGATCTGGTAAGGCTGCTCCAGTGGGGTTTGTGGTGTGTGACACAGGTTTTGGGACTGCCAGGCATGGGTTATGTGACAACCAGGGTGGACCAGGCAGAGGCCCAGGAAAAGAGTGTCTGATCAGGAAAAGAGTGTAGAGAGCAGAAGGACTGTGGATTCAGTGTCTTACATGTTTTATTACCTGTGAGGAATGAGGACTCTGTTACCTCATGTGTTATAAATAATCTGCCTGTGAAAAATGTCACACAGCCTCAGCAGGGGAAGGTTAGCTGGATTTCTAAGTTAGGGTCTTGCCTCCATATGATCGTACGCTTTTCAGATGCATCTCTGGGTGCAGCAGAACAGACCCAGAGAGGCATCTAACAATTAGCAGTAACTTTATCACTGCCGGCAATGACAGACACGCAGCAGTGTTCACATGACGGACCCGACAGGCACGATGCAAACACGCAGCGGCAATCACTCATGTGAACGCCGCTGTGTGTCTGTCATTGCCGGCAGTGATAAAGTCACTGCTAATTGTTAGATGCGTCTCTGGGTCCGTTCTGATGGACCCAGAGATGCATCAGAAAAGCGTACGATCATATGGAGGCAAGACGCCGTGTGAACATACCCTTAACCCTACTTAATGCGGTGTGTGAACAAGCTGCTAGAAGTGCTGTAGCAGTAGAGGAGAGCAGCTCAGGTCTGCCCCTAGAGGTCATGACTGTCAGAGCTATGGGTGCAGCCACTGCATCGTGTGAACTAGCTGCTAGACACTGCAGCCAGAGCAGTAGAAGGAATTAACTCTGGTGTGCCCCTAGAGATTATGGCTGGTAATAGCATAATGAGTGCAGATGATGTATGTCTGGGGATTGATGGCCATCCTGAGAGTTACGCTGTCAATACAGTTTCCTGGGGAACTCATATGGTCGCCAGTAGCAATCAGTGCACTCTGCTGGTGTTGGAAAGGTGATTGAGTTGTCTAGTGTAAACAAGGCCAGTGTATTGCCTGAATGGGAGAAGGCAAACCCCGGAGATGAGGGCTCTGCTGCTATGTATGAGGAGACTGGTATTAAGAGAGTGAATAGGTCGGTTATTTACCAAGGGGAAAAAACCCTCTGTGAAGCGTCTCCATTTCAGTGGTGGCATGGACTGTAATGTGGCAGTGCTACAGTGTAATGATGATGGTGACTATTCAGATGGGAGTGATGAAAATGTGTGCTGAGGCAGATTTTTTTTTGTGCAGTAATGGTCAGTGTATTAACCCCTTACCGCCACAGCCAGTTTTGACCTTCCTGACAGAGCCCCACTTCTGACATATGTCGCTTTGTGTGAGAATAACTTTTTGACACTTTTACCTATCTAAGTGATTCAGAGAATGTTTTCTCATGACACACTGTGCTTTAAGTTAGTAAAAAAATTTGGGTCCAAAAAGTCCTTGTTTACTTGTGAAAAATATCAAAGTATCGTGAAAAATGTACCATTTTCAAACTTCAAAAATGTAAGACAGATAGTTATTCCACTCAAAATAATTTAGAACTAGCATCTACCATATGTCTACTGTAGGTTGGCATCCTTTTTTTAATCTTGTTTTTTTTTTTTTTTTAAAAACATTAGGGGGTGTAGAAATTTAGTAGTAATTTCTTACATTTTCAAGAAAATTTGCAACATCGATGTTTTTAGGGACCAGTCCAGTTCTAACATGGCTTTGAGTGGTCTGTCTGTTAGATACCCCTATAAATGACTATCTAAGAGACTACACTTAGGGGCCACTCACAAGGTACAGGACAAATACCGGTCGGTTTATCTGACCGGTATTTGTCCTGTTTTCGTGCCGTGCATACGGCCACAGGGGGGTGGCTTTTCTTCGCTATTAGTGCAGAAAAGTCCTCCCTCTTCCCATAGACATGTTCATATTCCGTCCAAAAACTGGACGGAAGAATGAACATGTTCTATGTTTTTTGGACCGCCAGCGTTCTAAAAAACCGCCGGGCGGAAAACCCATGCAGTGGGGACCACTGCATGGGTTTTGCATAGTTGTCCATTGAAAAGTTTGCGAAAACCATCTGAAAAACCGTCCACAAACCCGTGCCGTGGGGACATGACCTTAAAGTATTCAAAACAGCATTTAGGAAGTTTATTAACCCATTAGGTATTTCAGAGGAATTAAAGCAAAGTGGAGGTGGTATTTGAAAAGTTTTTATCCATTATTCACTGGAACACAATAGATGTGACCAGATAAATGAAACTAAACATCAATTCCCCCAGGTCTGCCGTTTTTAGAGATATCCCATATGTGGCCCTAGTGCGCTATTTGGCTTAACCACAAGCCTCAGAGTAGGAGGAGCACCTACCGAACTTTGGGGTCTCATTTTCAATAAGATTTTATTTAGGCGACATTACAGGTTTGTGGACACATATAGGTGCTAAAACGTAATAAACATCCCTAAAAAGACTCCATATTGGAAACCAGGGCCGCCAACAGAAATTTCAGGGTCCCATACAACTGAAGCACCTGGGCCCCCCCGGTAAACCCCCCCCCCAGCAACCCGATCGCCCCACCACCCAGCAAAAAAAACAGCCTCTAGGGCATAAATGCGCCCATATTACCACATAATACAGTATGCAAAAAAGAACTATATTGTGTAGTACAATAACAAGTGAGTTACACATCTGTCTGTCCGTCTCACACATCTGTCTGTCTCACATATCATAGACACACGGCTAAGTAGCTCCATCCATATCCCCCACCGGCCCACATACAATATCCCCCTCCACGTTTCCCTTGGTCACGCACCTCACCACCTTCTAAAATACACACCAGCAAGAAAGTAAAAGTCTAACTCCTATCACAGGGTCAGGTGTTCCCTCTTTTACAATCAGGGACACATGTATGCTGCCACTATACTAACGCCAATATAACCTACAACACCCCCATATAGCGACCACATAGTGGTCCGACCCCCGCTCCCGTCCCATCACGTTACAGTGAAAACTGCACTGATCCAGTATAGAAGAAAACTAACCCCTGACATCCCGGGACTCACTGGAGACGTCCTATCTGATGAGTCGTTCTCTTCTCTTGAGTCGTTCTTTTTCCCCTTCTCTTCTCCATCCATTCCTCACCGCCATCATGATTTGTCCCAGCCACAACTCATCCCTGCAGAAATTAAACACAAATATCTTAGAATCCTCAACTTTCCAGCATTTCTTGACCTATTCCCACCTCTGTACAAACTTCCCAGATGTGGGAGAGCAAGTACAAGCCATAAGTTGGAGGGTGGGGAGAGAACTGACCCCTGGAGATAATGCTACAACTATGGCTGCTCCCCTCACAATTACATTACCAGGTAGGTAGACAAGACCCTAGGTAGGTTGGCAAATGTGCAAGGCCCCAGGTAATTAGGCCCTATTTAGGTAGGTAGACCCCCACTGGATAAGTTGGTAGGCAAGCCCCAGGTAGGTTGGTGGGTACCTAGCCACGGGTGGGTAGGTAAATAGCCCCCCAGCTAGATAAGCAGGCCCCAGTTAGGCAAGTTGATAGGCTACAGTTAGGTTGGTGGACCCCAGTTAGGTAGGCTGTAGGTAGGTGGCTGCGCCCAGTTAGGTAAGCTGTAGGTAGTTAGGGCCCCCTTTATATAGGCTGCAAGCAGTTAGGGACCCCATTTAGGTAGTATACAGGCAGTTAGAACTTCCCTTTAAGTAGTATGCAGCAGTTAGGGCCTCCCTTAGGTAGTATACAGGCAGTTAGGGCTTCCCTTTAGTTTGTATACAGGCATAGAAAAAGAGAAAACAGGGCTCACCTATTTAGGCTACTCTCCTTTTGCTTGTGGAGCAAAGGTCCATGTCCTACTTCTTCGTAGCTCCGGACCAGCCGCCGGCCAAGCGGAAATGCACAAAAGCAGAGAGAGGAAATCCAATGACGTATGCCGGCAGCGCTCGGTATAGCAAAGGAATCCAACGATCCGGTAGAAGTAAAAGCAGAATTTTTATTGAAGCCAATAAAACATAAAGCACAGAGGCAACAGACCCCACAGCGGTATAACCAACAGACGCGTTTCGAGTCCTAGACTCTTGCTCACTGTTACAGGGAGTGACAGAACTACCTCCGGGGCCCTCAGGAGTTCAGGGCCCACACTGTGGGCCAGTCCGAGCCTGGTTCGGTGGCTGCGCTGCCGGGCACCTTATTCCACCGGACCCCGTAGAGGAGTACCGGCTGTACCCACCTGTACGGCGGCCCTGTTGGAAACTACACCCTTAGGGAAATATGCGGGGGTGAGTGAGATATCTACCCCACAGGGTTTCCAAATGTTTTTAGCATTGGGCTGTAAAAAGAAAAATTTTTTTTTTTCCAACAACTGAAATTTTTAGCTGAAAATATTTCATTTTAAAAGAATTCAGGAAAAAACCCCAAATTTTTTTAAAGAAATTTCTCCAAAGTTCAGTAAACCCTAATACAGGTGTAAACGCATTTGGGCGCATGGCGGGGTGAAAAAGGGGGAGCTTTATTTGGTTTTTTGAAACACAATTTTTGGGTGCCATGCACATTTGAAAAGCCCCCAAAGTCCCCCGAACAGGGAAAACCTTTCCCAGAATCCCCCCTTTTTTGGATTCAACACCTCTCATGGATCTCATCTAGGAGTGTAATGTGCATTTTGGACGCACAGGTGTTCCATGGTTTTTTATTAGCATTGGGCCATGAAAATGGGGGGTAAAAACACAGTTCCGTCATTGTTTTTTGAGATTCAATTTTACAGCTTTGTGCAGTGTAAATGACATGATAACTTTACTATGCGGGTCGGTACAATTGCAATGATATAAATTTTAAATAATTGTATTACTTTTACAAAAAAGAAATATGTCTATAAATAACTGCGGAATGAGTTGATGTTTGTATTGGTACTATTCATATGATGCTTTGACCACGTTTTATTAAGGTTTTTTGAGACGTTTTCAACAAAATACAGCAATCCTGGTAGTGTTTTTTATTTTTATTTTTTTCACAGCGGTCACTGTGCTTTATAAATGACATGCCAGCTTTACTCAGAAGGCCGATACGATTACAGAGATACCCAATTTGTATATTATTTTTATGTTTTTCTGCTTTTACAGAATAAAAACACTTTTATTCAAAAAGGAAAACACGTTTTTGCATTGCCATACTCTGAGAGCCGTAACTTTTTTATTTTTCAGCGTACGGAGCTGTGTAGAGGCTTGTTTTTTGCGGGATGAATTTAAGTTTTTATTGGTATAGTTTTGATTGACAAATCTTATTGATCATTTTTGAATCTGTTATTTGGATGGTAGGGTGAAGAAAATACTGCAATCCCAGTAGTGTTTTTAATTTTTAACAGCGCTCACCGTGCAGTATACGTGACAAATTAGTTTTATTCTTTGGGTTGTTACGATTATGGCGATATCCAATTGTTTTGCCAACTATTTTAAGGGGTCGGATACAGCTTTAAAGAAGGAAACATCAATTGCTTTATTAACTTTATTATATGGAGAATTCAGTGATTGCATAAGAGTAAAGGAAGATAGTGTGATATTGTGTACACTTTTGCATAATATATGTTACAATGGCAAAGCACGAATAATATTGATTACAAAGGCAAAGCACGTATAATATTGATTACACATTTACACATACTTGCATGACCCCTATGTACGGGTCAAAGCTTCATCAGGAGTCATATAAACATCCTGAGATCAACACCATGCTCGGGTGTCCTCCTTACACAGGCCAAAGCTTCATCAGGTCGTCAACACCATGCACTGGTGTCCTCCTTACACAGGCCAAAGCTTCACCAGGAATGACACTTCATCTATCCACAACATCAGCTGGGAGAAGTGGGCCAGCCGGGGACATATCTCCCAACCCCAGGCCCCCTAAGCGCATCCCCACTGTGGTTTCAGGCATCTCTTACAGACCAAGCAGCACACACTTTATCAACCACACAAACCTCAAAACCATCCTCCTCACCCCTGCAGCACCTATCCCCATGTCTGGAGCCATCTGGAATGCACGTTCTGTGTGCAACAAGCTTCCCTTCATCCACTACCTCTTCATCTCACGCAATCTCACCTTCCTTGGATTAACAGAAACTTGGCTGACACCCTCTAACACAACTTCCCCTGCTGCACTCTCCTATGGTGGGCTCCAGTTTACCCACACCCCCCGCCCGGGCAGTAAACATGGCGGAGGTGTCGGCCTTCTTCTGTCAGATACCTGTTCCTTTCGCTCTATTCCACCAGTACCTTCCCTCACTCTCCCCTCCTTCGAGGTGCATTCTGTCCGCATCTACTCCCCCTCCAACCTCCAAGTGGCTGTTGTCTACTGACCACCAGGCCCTGCCACCAACTTCCTTGACCACTTTGCTTCCTGGTACTCCACTATCTTGCCACCAAACACCCCCACTTTTTCATGGGAGTTTTTAACATTCCAATCGATACTCCCCACCCATTAAAAAACTCCTGTCATCTCCTCTTCCTTTGGCCTCCCCCAGTGGCCCTCTAGAGCCACCACCAGACGGAACACACTGGCCTCATCTTCACCGCCTTTCCCCCCCTATCTGAACTCTCAAACCTCTCTCCCTATCTCCCCCAATCTGCTCACCTTCTCCTCTCCCCACTCCACCTGCCCCTCCTGCAAAAAATTTAGTACACCCCCGCGGGAAAACCTCAAACCTCAACCCTTGCACTCTTTTTCTTTTGACCTTCTCTACCTATCCTCACTTGTGATTCGACGCACCCACCACTTTCTACAACAACCAATCACTTCCATCTTGATGCTGTCCCCCCTCTACACACAAAAAACCCCGAAAAAATGAACAGAAACCCGGGGCACACGACTCCACCAAAACACTGGGCGATTTCCCAGAGTTGCCAAACACCGCGGGAAAAAAAACCCGCCCCAAACATGATTTTCACCTCATAAAAAAGAATCATGAACACATTTAAATCCGCACCACTCACCCAAACAAGATTTCTTCCCTCTTTTCCCCCCTGTGCCCAACCCCCAGAAATTTTTTAAAACACTTCGCCTCTCCGCGTCCACCAGCACCCCCCCCCCCATCTCTCCCTCAGAAGTGTTTTGAATTTCCTTCCTAAAAAAATAAATTCTCAGACAAAGCTTCACCCCCGTCCCCCGCCCACCTCTATTCCTGCGGGCCCCCACAGCCCCCTTTTGTACTGCTCATGACTTTTCCCCCTCTAATCCTTCTCCCCGGCACCCCTGAAAAGCTCTCCTCTCTACTGTCCAAACGAACCTCACCACTGTAGTCTTGACCACCCCCATCTCCCCAAATCCAACCTTAGGCTGTTATCTCCCCCCCCTCACCCTCTCTTCATTCTATCATTAACCTCTGGCATTTCCCCTTTCTCTTTTAAACATGCGCCCCCCCATCCAAAGGGAAACCACTCTTGCCCCCTCCTCACTGCCCAAACTATCCCCCCATCCACTGCTTCCATCGCCTCAAAACCCCTTGAGCAACACTCCTCTTCAATTTTCCTCCATCTCTCCCCCAAACTTCCCCTTGCCCCCGCTCTAATCGGGCCCCCGTTCCACCACTTACTAAAAACGCCCTAACCAAAGTCAAAAACGCCCTAGCAACTGCCAAAGTCTCCGCCAATCTCTGTGCCCCTCCCCCTAGACCTGTCCTCTGCCTTTGACACTGTGCCCATTCACTTTTCCTACAAATCCCCCTCCCTCGGCATCATGGACTTGGCCCTTTCCTATCTCCTCCTCCTCCGTCGGACGTTCGGGTTTCCACTCTGTCCCCCCTCCTCCCACCAGCCTTTCGTTTGTCCCAGGCGTCGCCGGGGCCCCACTACTCTTTTCTATCTCACTTTTGGTTGGGTCAGTATAGCTTCACATGGCTTTCAATACCCCCTGTATGCTGATACACCCAATCTAAATCTCCGGCCCAGATGTCGTCCTCTTTCCCCGGCCCCGCTGTCTGCCCCTCCTTTCCCCTCCTTTTCTCCCCCCGTCTCCAAAACGAAACTTGGAGAAAAAAAATTATTTTTCCCCCGTCCCACCCCATCTCTCCACCCGATCTCTTTCCTGTTAATTTGGGTACACCTCTCACCCACCAAGGGGCCATTTCCTTGGGATAAACCTTTGGGCTCCAATTGTCCTTCAAACCACACATCTAAACCCCCCCCTCTGCCCGTCACTCCACCTAAAAAATATTTCCCAATCCGCTCATTTCTTAAATCTGAAAGCACAAAAATGCTTGTCCCTGCCCTCGTCATCTCCCGCCTACTACTGCAAATCCTCCTTGTGGCCTCCCAGCTAGCACCCCGTCCCCCCAAACCTCCTTAATCGCTGCCCCCTGATTCACCTCTCCCCGTACCCCCCCCCGCCTTCCCCCTTTCCCATCCCCTTTATGGTACCCCTTTCCCCGCGAATCCCGTTCAAGCTAGAACTTCGACCACAAGGCTCTCCTAACCTGCCAGTTTTTATCTCTCCTTAACTTAAATACCTCCCCTCACGCAACCTCCGTCCTCACGGGCCTTTCCCTGCCTCCTCTTATCACCTCCCCACATAACCGTCTCCAAGATTCTCTCGTGCTTCCCCCACATTTTGGGAATTTTCCCCCCCCAAACCTCAGACCTCCCCCTCTCTCACCGGGGTTCAAAGTAAACCCGAAAACCTACCTCTCGGGTTGCTTAACCCAAAATTAAACGGGTTGCGCCCCAAAAAACTTCTGCCCTCACCCTTTTGTCTTTCCCCTTTCCCCGTAGATTTTAAGCCCTCGCGGGCAGGGGCAATTTTCCCTCTGTCCGTTTAGTCATTATTTCACTTTGTAATTGTTGGCCATGTTATTTATGTACCCCCAAAAGTACAGCGCCTGGAATCAAGGGCGCTCCAAAAAAATGATAATAAAATAAATAATAATAATAAAAGAGAGAATTCTTTACTGTGGCAGTGAGGATCCCCCACGCCCCCAAAAGGGCCGAAACTTCAACTTTGCAACAAATTTTCATTATCCTCATTGAAACAAATGCTGCGAAAAAAAGGTTACGCAAAATAAAAATCATATTTTTCCGTATAAGGGCCCCCCCCCCCCAAAGCGATTACTCCACTATGGGATGATATTATTTCTGTATCTTTAGGTTGTTGTGGGATATAGGGGTTTTGGAAGTATAAATTTTGATGATTTAAATAAAAAATTTTTTTTTAAGGGATTTTTAATTTTTCATGTATATACACTCCGGCCCTTTTTTGGTACACCTGTCCAAATGCCTTAACACTTAATTTTAATAGCCCAAACACATGGCGCAACTCATGCTTTAGGCATGTAACTTTCAAGACAATCTCCTGCATTCAAACCGAGCATCGTAGGGGAAGAAAGGGGATTTTAGTGCCTTTGAACGGGGGAGGTTGTTTGGGGCCCGAAGGGTGGTTTGGGGTATTTCGAAACGTGATCTCCTGGGATTTTCACGGGCACAACCTCTCTGGGGGTTTTCAGAGAATGGGCCCAAAAAGAAAAAAAAATCCAGGAGGGCACCTGGGGCGGAAAAAGCCTTTTTTTGGCAGAGGTCAAAAGGGGTTGGGAGATGGTTCGAGCTGATAAAAGGAACCCGTGATTAAATAGCCACCCTTACAACCAAGGTAGCAAAGAGATCTTGAAAACACAGTACGGGGGAACTTTGAGGCAGTGGGCTACGCAGCGAAGACCCCACCGGGTGCCATCCCTTTAGCTAAAAACAGGAAACTTTAGCTCCCAAATTTTTCCCAAATCATCGAAATTGGACGTAGAAGATTGGAAAAACGTTGGGCCTGGTTATGAGTCTCATTTTCTGCGACATTCGGTGGTAGGGGCAGAATTGGCGTCAACAATGAAACATGGATCCCCTCCCGCCTTGTTTAAGGTTCAGGGTGGTGGTGGTGGTGTCATAGTGTGGGGAAAAAAATTTTTTTGGCCCTTTGGGCCCTTTGGGACCAATTGGCTCGTTGCAAAAACCTTTGGAATCTATCCACGAAGAATTGAGGCAGTTTGAAAAGGGAAAAAGGGGGTCCAACCCCTTACTGCATGGTGTACCTAATAAAGTGGCCGGTGAGTGTATTAATTATGTGTGTGTGTGGGATATTAATAATACCCAACACCACATAATTTTTAAAAATTATATATTATATATTATATATATAAATAATATTTAAAAAAATTTAAAACCGGAAAAAAAACCTTTAAAGCTTCAAAACCCTCAACAGGCGTTTTGAAGCAGTTTTGAATTTAAAAATTTAAGGGGGTTCCAAAGGTGTAATTGCGGAATGCATTTCTACAGATTTCGCTTCAAAACACCTAACAGGCACCCTATAATTACGGTTTTTTTTTCTCCCCATGGAGAGCTTTTTAAATGCCATCTGCCCTCTCCCGGCAAAAAATTTAACGGTATTGTACGCCAGAGGGAGAGAAGTGCCATGCCCACTTCTTTCCCGGCACTTTTGCGCCATTGATAAAAACGTGAATGGGGGCTGGCCACACGAAACCTTCTAAAACCCCCGGGGCGTTTCTGCACACAAATGCACCGCAATAAAACCGGTGAAAAAAACCCAAAGGGTACGACCACACGGGTTTTAAAATAAAATACTATTGGGAAATTTTATTAAAGAACCCGACCAGTATTTTGGGGTTTTTTTGAATATTACAAGGGTGGGTTTCTGTTCGCCAGTTTGTGGGATTCGCAGTCCCCCTAACCACTAAAACAGAAACCTTTTCCCCCCCTAAAAAGGGGCGAAGATTTTTACTTTTCAAGTTTTTTTAGATTTGATATCCGACCTTTAGATAATAGCTTGGATTTTCTATTGAAATCTATGAGGTGGTTGACAGTTGGATTTCAGACAATTTCAAAATCCGAAAGGGGCTGAAAAAACCGCCCTAAAACCCCTATTTGGACCTACCCTAAATAAAACCGTGTGAAAAATACCTTTAGAGTGTTTTTCACACCCCAGAAATTTTTTTAATGCATTTTTTGTGTTGGGGAGGTCCTTCACTAATTGTTTTTTGCCTTTTTTTCCAGAAAAAACTTTATAAAAAACACTCTGTGTGAGAGCACCCTTAGGGTATTAATGGAGTTTTGCTAGGGTCTTGAAATTTGGGCAATTTTTAAGTTTTGTTAACATGATGTTAAGGGTTTTTCTTTTGGGGTATCTTTTGGGGTACCAAGAAAAAAGAGGTAAAACCGGCAAATACTGTAAACGCTTTAAAAATGGGCCCCCCATGGGAAGAAAAAGATTTAAATTGCCCAATGTGCGGGCCCGGTACGTTTTTTTAAACGGACACAGTAATTTTGTAAATACCACAAACGCCCAAGTAACCCCCATCATTATTGTATCTAACATTATTAGTGGGGTCCAACTGCAAGTGGATCTTAGATTTTTAATACCAGTGAACACTTTGATATTTTGGAATAGCTTTTAAATTTATACAAATTTTGCTCAGGCATTTTCCTTTGGGTTGCTTTTAGATAAAATAGCTGCAACAGAAGTTATATTTTATGTACTTTGGTTGCCTTCGGCAAATAAAAGGTCTATTGGGAAAGAGGTGTGGTTGGTATCAAAGTGCGATACAGACAGCGCCATGGCTAGGCCCCCGGAGGGCTCTGTGGTGTTATTAACACCTTACCACATCTGGACGTATGGGTACATCCTGATAGGGTAAGAGGCTTTGTAGCGAGATCGCATGTATTTTAAACTGGTAACAATAAAAAAGTACACTTCAGCGTGCAAAAAATGCCGCCTCATTCAAGTCCGTAGGTGTTAGTACAAAAAACAGTTATTGGTCACAGAAAATGGCGGCGCAGCTCACATTTCAAAATAAAAATTTTTGGAATTTTTTTACGGTACCAAAACATAACAAAAATCCAACATGATTGGTATTGCCAGATGCATATCAACCTGTAGAATATAGATAACACATCATTTTTGCAGAAGATTGAACGCTGTAAAAGCAATACCCCCTCAAACATGGTGCAAGTACTTTTTTTTCACATTTTGTCCCACTTGGAATTTTTTGCGGTTTCCCAGTATATTCTCTAGTGCATAACACCATTAGAAAGTACAACTTGTCCCGCAAAATAAAAGCTCTCATGTGTCTATGTAGATAAAAAATTATAACTCTGTGAAGGCGCGGAGGAAAAAACTAACTTGAAAAAAAAAATTGGGGCTAGTGAAAAAGGGGGTTTAAATCTCACTTCAAACGTTTGGCTGGGGTGCGGAGGGGCCCAGGAAGTTTATGCCGGGAACGCAGACACGAGTCACGTTAACAGCTGGCAGCAGTAGGAAAAGAACTTGTGTGGAGAACAGAGCTGAGCATGGGATGTCGGGAAAGATGATGATGATTTGGGCAATGGGACACCGGGGGGTTGAGTCCCAGTGCATAAAGAAGGGGGTGGGGGGGGTTGGGGGGAGCACTGTACTTTAAAGAAAAGGTGGGGTTTGGGGGGGTTAAAGCCGTAAAAAAAGTAAATGGTGGGGCGGAGTGAGTGCTTTACATAGAATTATTGGTGAGGTGCGGGGTGGCGCTTCATGGGAAGTAATAGTGGGTGCGTGGTGGGCTGTACAAAAGAAGAAATTAGTGGGGGGTTTTGAGCGTTTGTTCATGAAAGAAATTTATTTTGGGGTGGGGGTGAGCACTGTACAAGAAGTAATAGTAGGGGCCTGGGTGGTGATTTTACTTTTAAAAAGTAAAAATGAGTGTGGGGTGAGCACTTACAAAAGAATAATGGTAGGTGGGGAGTGAGTGCTGTACAAAAAGGGAAAATTTATTTTGCGGGGGGGGCGCTGTAAATAAAGAAAAGAAGTGCGTTTTGAGCGTTTGTAATAGAAAAATATGAGGGGGGGCGTGGGGGGTTTGTTCAAAAGAAGTAAAAAGGGGGAGGTAGGGAGGCGACCCCACTTTTTTACTTTAAAAGAAATGGGATGAGTGTTGGGAGACGGTGTACATAGAAGAAATTTGGCGAGGTGCGGGGAGTGTGTTTACATAAAAGGGTAATAGTGAGGTGGGGTTTTTGGGGAACTGAACTTTAAAAAGAAAATTGTGAGGTGCGGGGGGGAGAAATTTTAAAAAGGGGAAGTAATGGTGGGGTTTCAGGGGTGAGCGTTGTACATAAAAGGGTAATGGCGGAGGGGGGGAGTGATTGCTGTAATTAAAAGGGTAATGGGGGCCCCTGTAAAAAGGGAAAGAAATTTTTGGGGGGGTGCGGGGGTGAAACTTTTTACATAAAAGTAATAGTGAGGTGTGGGGTGGCACGGGTACAAAGAAGAAAACCCATAATGGTGAGGTGGGGGGGGTAGCACTGTACATAGAAAAATTTAAACGCTGTACTTTGGAAGAAATTTAGTGAGGTGCGTGGTGACACTGTAAAAAAAGAAATAGTGAGGTGGGGGGGGTGACGCTTGTACTTTAAAAGGGTAATGGTGAGTGATGACATAAAGTAATGGGGGGGGGGCGGAGTGATTTTTACTAGAAGTAATTATGAGGTGCGGGGTAGCCCCCTTGTTCATAGAAGTAACAGGGGGGTGGGGGTGATGCGTACATAAAAGTAATGGTGGGTTTGGGGGGGTGACGCTGAAAATAAAAGTAAAGATGAGGGGGGGGGGGGAGTCGGTACATAGAAGAAAAATGGTGAGGGGGGGGGTGGGGGTTCTGTATCTAGAAGTAATTAGTGAGGTGCGGGTAAAGTCGTGACATAGAATTTAACATTTGGGGTTGCGGGGTTAAGCACTTTTCCTTTAAAAGTAATTTTGAGGGGGTTGGGTGACGCTTTTCATAGAAATAATGGGGGAGGGGGATTTTACTTTAGAAGTAAGGTAGGGGCAGTGATTTCTGTTTTATAGGAAAAAATTTTTGATCGGGGTGACCTGTCCCTTTAATGGTAACAGGATGGGGTGAGTGCGTACAAAAGTAAGGGTGGGTGCGGGTTTTTCCAAAAAAAAATAGAAATACGTGGGTTCTTTAAAGGTTTCCCAAAGGGGAAAAAATTGATTTCGGGGACCCCCTGTAATAGAGAAAAACATTGAGGTGCGGGGTAGCCCCGTAATGAATTTAACATGAGGTGGGGGGGGATTGTTTGTACATAAAGAAATTTAGTGAGGGCGGGGTGAGCACTAAACATAGAAGAAAAAAGTGAGGGGGGGGGTGACCTTTACATAAAGAAAAGGGGCGAGGTGCGGAGTGATTGCTGTACATAGAAGAAAAAGGTGGGTGCGGGGTGACCCACGGTACATAGAAGTAATTTTGGAGGTGCGGGGTGAGCACTGTACATAAAAGTAATGGTGAGGTGAAGGGTGAGCGCTGTAAAATAAAAAGTAATGGCGGGGTTTGCGGAGTGAGTGTGAAACCTTTGAAGAAGGGTTTAGCGCTGTACATGAAAGTAATGGTGAGGTGGGGGTTTGAGCACTGTACATAGAAGTAACAGTGAGGTGCGGGGTGAGCACTGTACATAGAAGTAATGATGAGGTGCGGGGTGAGCGCTGTACATAGAGGTAATAGTGAGGTGCGGAATGAGCGCTGTACATAGAAGTAATAGTGAGGTGCGTGGTGAGCACTGTACATAGAAGTAATAGTGAGGTGTGGGGTGAGCGCTGTACATAGAAGTAATGGTGAGTGATGTACATAGAAGTAATGGTGAGGGGCGGAGTGAGTTCTGTATCTAGAAGTAATTAGTGAGGTGCGGGGTGAGCGCTGTACATAGAAGTAACAGTGAGGTGCGGGGTGAGCACTGTACATAGAAGTAATGGTGAGGTGCGGGGTGAGCGCTGTACATAGAAGTAATGGTGAGGTGCGGGGTGAGTGCTGTACATAGAAGTAATGGTGAGGTGCGGGGTGAGCGCTGTACATAGAGGTAATAGTGAGGTGCGGGGTGAGCACTGTACATAGAAGTAACAGTGAGGTGCAGGGTGAGCGCTGTACATAGAAGTAACAGTGAGGTGCGGGGTGAGCGCTGTACATAGAAGTAATAGTGAGGTGCGGGGTGAGCGCTGTACATAGAAGTAATAGTGAGGTGCGGGGTGAGCGCTGTACATAGAAGTAATAGTGAGGTGCGGGGTGAGCACTGTACATAGAAGTAATGGTGAGGTGCAGCGCGAGCGCTGTACATAGAAGTAATGGTGAGGTGCGGGGTGAGCACTGTACATAAAAGTAATGGTGAGATGCGGGGTGAGTGCTGTACATAGAAGTAATGGTGAGCTGCAGGGTGAGCACTGTATATAGAAGTAATAGTGAGGTGTGGGGTGAGCGCTGTACATAGAAGTAATGGTGAGGTGCGTGGTGAGCGCTGTACATAGAAGTAATAGTGAGGGGCGGGTTGAGCGCTGTACATAGAAGTAATAGTGAGGGGCGGCGTGAGCGTTGTTCATAGAAGTAATAGTGAGGTACGAGGCGAGCACTGTACATAGAAGTAATAGTGAGGTGCGGGGTGAGCACTGTACATAGAAGTAGTGGTGAGTGATTTACATAGAAGTAACAGTGAGGTGCGGGGTGAGCGCTGTACATAAAAGTAATGGTGAGATGCGGGGTGAGTGCTGTACATAGAAGTAATGGTGAGGTGCGGGGTGAGCGCTGTACATAGAAGTAATAGTGAGGGGCGGCGTGAGCATTGTTCATAGAAGTAATAGTGAGGTACGAGGCGAGCACTGTACATAGAAGTAATAGTGAGGTGCGGGGTGAGCACTGTACATAGAAGTAGTGGTGAGTGATTTACATAGAAGTAACAGTGAGGTGCGGGGTGAGCGCTGTACATAAAAGTAATGGTGAGATGCGGGGTGAGTGCTGTACATAGAAGTAATGGTGAGCGCTGTACATAGAAGTAATGGTGAGCGCTGTACATAGAAGTAATGGTGAGGTGCGGGGTGAGCACTGTACATAGAAGTAATGGTGAGGTGCGGGGTGAGTGCTGTACATATAAGTAATGGTGAGTGATTTACATAGAAGTAACAGTGAGGTGCGGGGTGAGCGCTGTACATAGAAGTAATAGTGAGGTGCGGGGTGAGCACTGTACATAGAAGTAATGGTGAGGTGCAGGGTGAGCGCTGTACATAGAAGTAATGGTGAGGTGCAGAGTGAGTGCTGTACATAGAAGTAATGGTGAGGTGCCTGGGTGAGCGCTGTACATAGAAGTAATGGTGAGGTGCCTGGGTGAGCACTGTACATAGAAGTAATGGTGAGCGCTGTACATAGAAGTAATGGTGAGGTGCGGGGTGAGCACTGTACATAGAAGTAATGGTGAGGTGCGTGGTGAGCACTGTACATAGAAGTAATGGTGAGCGCTGTACATAGAAGTAATAGTGAGGTGCGTGGTGAGCACTGTACATAGAAGTAATAGTGAGGTGCGGGGTGAGCGCTGTACATAGAAGTAATGGTGAGGTGCGGGGTGAGCGCTGTACATAGAAGTTATGGTGAGGGGCAGGGTGAGCGCTGTTTATAGAAGTAATGGTGAGGTGCAGGGTGAGTGCTGTACATAGAAGTAATGGTGAGGTGCGGAGTGAGCGCTGTACATAGAAGTTATGGTGAGGGGCAGGGTGAGCGCTGTGCATACAAGTAATGGTGAGGTACAAAGTGAGCACTGTATAAAGAAGTTATGGTGAGGGGTGGGAATAACGGCTGGTAACATTCCGGAATTTTGATGCTTCTTTTCGGCTATTTGCAGCTTGCCCACGCGATCCGCCTCATGATGGAATATAGTGGGACTCCGTATGAAAAGAAAATCTACTTGCTGGGGGAAGTTGAGCACTTCTTGCTCGTGGCGCATGGGTTCAGGGAGTTGTCAGCTAATTTGTGCCGCACAGGAGCCTCACTGACCTGTAGAGGGTGTGCTGGGCAGCAGGTGCTCTATACCTGGGATACAAGGCACCATTGGAGGAATGGACACTGCTCCCGCTGCATGTACTGTGTCCGGTGTGTCCTTCCCTCATGGTTGAGGAACTCACTGCTTTGGATCAGTGCATTGACTTCAGTGACTTAGACCCCAATCAATATTCTAGGAATGTACTATTAACCCCTTATTGCACCACACTCTACATACTGCTCAGCACTATACGTTAAAGGGGTTTTCTCGCTACAAAGATCATATCTGTAATGATGGGGACAGTAAAAATAAGCAGTTTTGCAATCAGTGTGCATTACTTAAATCATTTAATATAGCAGCTATGAGCGTGTCTAAAGCTATTTCTGCATCAAGTGGTTGGGCCACGCCTCCTTTGCTGTGATTGGCTGCCTGATATTTCAATCAGCACTGTTGTGACACACCCCCTGGATGGGACATGCCCCTGTGCTGTAATTTGCTGCCTGCACTCTCTTCCCTATGAGCTGTGAAAATGGCTGCTGTCTATGTTCTGATTTTTTCTGTTTTTCACTGCACCCTGGTCTGTGTAATAATGGCTGCATGAGCTCCTCTATGCCCCTTCTCCCAGTGATTATTCTATGAAGGATCTGGGCAATTACTGAGTCTCTAGCTGCTAGATTCACACCCCTCCACCCATATAACACAGCCTTATACACGGAGAGGATGTCACAGCTCTGCAGACCGCCTGCAGTGGTCAGTTCTTATGCCTGCAGAGCTGTCGCCTCCCTCTAACAGCTCCTTGTAACCAGAACACCTGTATTGGTGTAATGATGAAGCATATGTGAGAAATGCACTCTGCTCTCCCCTCTCTTATCAGGTAGGAGGTAGAGGGGGGAACAGAGTGCATTTCTCACATTTGTTTAATCATTTCAGGCTGTATGTATAACTGTTTACACCAATACAGGTGTTCTAGTTACAAGGATTGGAGCTTGGGAGGGAGGTGACAACTCTCCAGGCATGATAACTGACCACTGCACGTGGTCTGCAGAGCTGTGACATCCTCTCCCTTACCCTGATCACATAGAATTATGATGTCATTAGTCTTCAGTGAGGGGAGATACGCCCACTGGGAGGAGAGACACGCCCCTGGATTTGAGGCTGTAAGAAAGAGAGAAAGCTTAAAATGCCCACGAAAGCCTGTAATGAGAAAATCTCTTTAACCGCAGTGGTCGGGATTGGAGAAAACTCTGCACCTCTGAAGTGCTGTACATTTAAGGCTGCATCCACCCGGTAAGGACAAACTACTGGTCTATTTTACACTCAGTTTTCAGATTCTCAACATTGGAACAGGACATTATCTGGCGGAAGAATGAACATGTTCCAAGCATTTTGTAAAGCCATCGGTTTTGAAATCCAACCTCAGCAAATCTGAGCTGTGTAGACCAGAGGTCCCCAACCTTTTTTCCACCAGGGACCGGTTTGATGCACGACAATTTTTCCATGGCCCAGCGGGGGCGGGGTTATGGAGGAGGTTGGATGTTTAGAATCACACACACAAAAAAAAAAACACAATAAAGTATATACTGTGTCATTTATGAGTATAGTATGGGGTAACCAGTATTTTAGAACTGCAGACTGATTGTCAGCTCTGTGAGTCAGTATTATATTAATAATGCTGACCCACAAAGCTGACAGTCAGTCTTCAGTAATATTGATCAGCTTTGTTGGTCAGCATTATACATGTATATAATATACATATGTAATCTGTCATTATAGAGATATATGCCCCTGTAGTGATAATAAATAGATATATGCCCCTGTAGTGATAATAAATAGTTATATGCCCCTGTAGTGATAATAAATAGATATATGCCTCTGTAGTGATAATAAATAGATATGTGCCCCTATAGTAGCAGTAAATAGATATGTGCCCCTATAGTAGTAGTAAATAGATATATGTCCCTATAGTAGTAGTAAATAGATATATGTCCCTGTAGTAGTAGTAAATAGATATATGTCCCTGTAGTAGTTGTAAATAGATATATGCTTCTGTAGTGATAATAGATATATGCCCCTGTAGTAATAGTAAATAGATATATTCCCCTGTAGTAGTAGTAAATAGCTATATGCCCCTGTAGTGATAATAAAGATATATGCCCCAGTAGTGATGATAATAATACATAGCTGCCCCAGTAGTGATAATAATACATAGCTGCCCCAGTAGTGATAATAATACATAGCTGCCCCAGTAGTGATAATAATACATAGCTGCCCCAGTAGTGATAATAATACATAGCTGCCCCTGTAGTGATAATAATACATAGATAGCTGCCCCTGTAGTGATAATAATACATAGCTGCCCCAGTAATTATAATACATAGATAGCTGCCCCCCCAGTAATTATAATACATACATAGCTGCCCCCCCAGTAATTATAATACATACATAGCTGCCCCCCCCAGTAATTATAATACATACATAGCTGCCCCCCCAGTAATTATAATACATACATAGCTGCCCCCCCCCAGTAATTATAATACATACATAGCTGCCCCAGTAAGCACCAGGGCAATAAAAAAAAAAAAGTAGTAGTCACTCACCTTTCCAGGATCCTCGGCCGAGCTCCTCCTCCCAGCAGCCGACATCCGACAGCACAGAGCGGCGCGGGGGGTGGGACATCACTGTGCATCCCACCCCCTGCGCCGCCGATCGTTGTAGATGCGGAGCTTAGTGAGGGCCGCACCTCCAGCAAGAGGGAAAGCAGGGATGGTAATGACCCACCCCTGCTTTCTCTACGCTGCAGCCACACGATGTGTGCAGCTGCTATCTCTAAAGTCACCGGGCGGCCGGCATCTGGTGTAGCCGGCGCCGCGGACCGGCAGGGGACACGCTAAGGCCCGGTGCCGGTCCGCGGACCGGCGGTTGGGGGCCTCTGGTGTAGACTACAGGTTAGATTTTCTATTGAGGTCTATGGGGATTGTTTACAGTTCAATTTCATTGGTTTCAAAATCCGAAATCCATCTTAGTCAGACTGCAAAACCATGCCGTGTAGATGGGCCCTAAAGGTGATTTTCTAAGACTTGTAAAAACCTCCCATTGTGAATAGAAAGTTAACCCATACTCGCCAGTCCAGAGCAACAGAGTAACCACCTGAGAAGGTCGACCTTACAAAACTCTTCACACCCTTACGCCCTAACTAGTCTTCCCTCAATTATGTGTATATGACAACTAGACGTATTCATATTCATACAGTTAGGGCTTTTTTAGAGAAATGAGCTCATACAACCTTCAGTCAAAGGGGATGTTCACACGTCGTGTTGAATATGCTTTTGGATACGTTTTTAGATGCATGTTTTGATCTGCGTTTCGGACCCAAACACGCATCTATCAATGTGCGGTGTGATTTACATTGCTTTTTTATGTAAAACATGCATCGACGTTCAGACGAGTGATCCCCGATGCGTGTTTTACATGCGTCTTTCTGATGCATCTTTCGGATCCGTTTAAAGAATTGACATGTAAATTCTTGATCAGTCTGACTCAGCTTGTATCCTATTTAAAACTATAGGGTGCGTTCCTGAAGCAAAAAGGCATCTAAATATGCATCTGTGTGTTGGATGTGTTTTTTTATGCAGCGCTTTTGAATTAGTTTTTCGGATCGAAAACTTATCCAAAAACGTATTGAACACGCCGTGCGAACATACTCAAACACATTTACAACAAATAGATATCCAACTCAAAGGCCATAAATGTATACCATGTAGTCAAATATAAAGTACAAATTTCCCCATATTAACCTATTAATATTTTTACACTATAGGCTGGGTTCTCACATTGTGTTCTTCAACTGCTTCAAAAAACACAAGCATTTACTAACCGCATGAGTCTTTATTTTGTAACATTCTGATTTGCCACACAGGTAAAATTGGGGGTCAATAAAAAAATGCGTACATTTTCTGACAAGCGAATACATTTTTTAATTGCTTGCATTTTTCAGCTGCAAGATGAGAACTACTACTTTTGGTTTTGTGGTGTCCTGCATACTCTCTTTATTGCAGTACTGCACTGCAGTGAAACTGTCTTTAGGGTGCTTTCACACGGTGCGTTTTTGGTGCATTTTTGATGCGTTTTTTGGATGCGTTTTTTGTGCAACAATGTATATCATTAATTGCTGTGCCTGCCTGCACAATAAACGCATCCAAAAAACGAATCACAAACGCACAAAAAACGCACCGTGTGAAAGCACCCTTATGGTGCGTTCACACGGCGGCGTTTTGGTGCAGTTTTAACTGCGCTCCAATTAAAGTGTCTTTATAACCAGCAAGCTTCTTTCAGTTGTCTAAATTGTTCAGAAATGTGTTTCAAGTAAGTGATCAATTACTGTGTGTGAAGTCTTGTGGATTACAAACACACTAAATAATTACTCACTTTCCAAACAGTTTAGATAAGTGAAAGTAGCTTGCTGGTAATAAAGGCAGTATAATTGGAATGCAGTTAAGACTGCAGCAAAACTGCGCTGTGTGAAAGCTCCCTTAGGAACAGCAAGCTCCTTTCTATTTTCTAAATGACTGCAAGTGAGTGATCAATTATTCTACTTAGGATGCTTGGTTCACATGATGCGGTTGTGGTGCTTTTTTTTTTTTTTTTCCAATTAAAGCTCCTTTTAGTTATCTAAATTGTTTGGAAAATTGTTACAAGTGATCAATTATTGTGTTTATAATCTGTAAGACTTCAAAGGCAATAATTGATTACTCACTTGTAAGCACTTTCTAAAGGGTGCTTACAGCACAGTTTTGGTGCAATTTTAACTGCGCTCCAATTAAACTGCCTTTATTATTAGAGATAAGCGAACAGTAAAATGTTCGAGTCAAACTTCGAACAGTATTGGTGTTCGGTTCCAGGTTCGACTCGAACCCCATTAAAGTCAATGAGAGATGATGTTAGGGTTAATTTTTATACCTATACAGGTGAGGAGAAGCTGTAGTTACCATCCATAACAGTAAACTGGATATGTGGAACAACTTAGTGAGGAAAATGTGGCTCTAAGAGTCACAGAAAAAAAATTGAGAGTCTAAAATACTTCATCCCTTTCAATGGCTAATTGAAAAGATGAGGACAGCTTGCAAGCAGGGGCATAGCTATAGGAGGTGCAGCGTAGCAGCTTCTACGGGATCCTGCATTCTGAGGGTGCCCAAAAGCCCCTTTGACACATAAGAAGACACTGGTATTGGAAATGCCACATGGTAACTGGCAGGAGCCTCATTTCTCTTTTTGCACCAAGGCCCAAGAACATGAACTTACGCCTCTACAGGCTGGACTAGGTTAGATGGCAGTACCATTGGTGGCAGCAGAAACATGCCAATGAGAAACATGTAGGTTCCGGTTCAACTAGATTAGACGGCAGTACCATTGGTGCCAGTGAGAACATGCCAATGGGGAACATGGAGGTTCCGGTTCGACTAGATTAGACGGTAGGACCATTGGTGGCAGCGAGAACATGCCAATGAGGAACATTGAGAACATGGAGATTCCGGGTTCGACTAGATTAGACGACAGTACCATTGATGGCAGCGAGAACATGCCAATGGGGAACATGGAGGTTCAGCTGGCAGGGGCATAGCTATAGGGGATGCAGCGGTAGCCGCCGCTACGGGGCCCTGCATCCTGAGGGGGCCCAAAAGCCCCTTTGACACATAAGACACCGGTATTGGAAATGGCACACGGAAACTGGCAGGAGCCCCATGTCACTTTTTGCACCAGGGCCCAAGAACTTCAAGGGACCCTTTAAGGGATTTCTGCCGTACTGCCCTATTGGCACCTCTGCCAGTTACCATGTGCCATTTCCAATACCGGTGTCTTATGTGTCAAAGGGGCTTTTGGGTCTTCTCAGGATGCAGGGCCCCGTAGTGGCTGCTACTGCTGCACCCTCTATAACTATGCCCCTGCCAGCTGAACCTCTATGTTCCCCGTTGGGATGTTCTTGCTGCCACCATTTATATCATATGTACAAAGCTTGCTAGCAGAGGTGTAACTTGAAGTTCTTGGGCCCTGGTGCAAAAAGTGAAATAGGGCTTTTGCGAGTTACCGTGTGCCACAACCTCAAACATTCACACTCCAAACTCCACTATGGTGAAGACCATAGAGCTGCCGAAGGACACCAGAAACAAAATTGTAGCCCTGCACCAGGCTGGAGAGACTAAATTTGCAATAGGCAAGCAGCTTGGTGTGAAGAAATCAACTGTGGTAGCAATAATTAGAAAATGAAAGACATATAAGACCAGTGATAATCTCCCTCGATCTGGGGCTCCACGCAAGATCTCACCCCATGGGGTCAAAATGATCACAAGAACGGTGAGCAAAAATACGAGAACCACACGGGGGGACGTAGTGAATGACCTACAGAGAGCTAGGACCAACGTAACAAAGGCTACCATCAGTAGCACACTACGCCGCCAGGGACTCAGATCCTGCAGTGCTAGATGTGTCCCCCTGCTTCAGCCAGTACATGTCAAGGACAGTCTGAAGTTTGCTAGAGAGCATTTGGATGATCCAGAAGAGTATTGGGAGAATATCATATGGTCAGATGAAACCAAAGTAGAACTGTCTGGTAGAAACACAACTCGTCGCGTTTGGAGGAGAGAGATTGCCGAGTTGCATCCAAAGAACACCATACCTACTGTGAAGCATTTCAAGGTCCTTGAGTGGCCTAGCCAGTCTCCAGATCTCAACACCATAGAAAATCTTAGAGGGAGTTGAAAGTCTGTATTGCCCCAAAACATCACTGCTCTAGAGTAGTGATGAGCGATTGAATCCAGAAAAGTTGAAATCGAAGCGATTTTCACGTTTTCCGAGATTTTCAATTTGATCTGATCTTTTCCCTTAAAATCATATTAACAATCGTGATTGCGGATTCAGATCGCGCCATTTTCACAGCTTCCTGTACTTTCAGCCAATCAGCGCAGTGCACAGAAAGGGGTCAAGAACGTCACCCGTGGGGCGTGTAGGGATCTCAGTGGCTGCTCAAATCACATGACCCTGTTTTATCTTTGTCACGGCACTTCCTGCTCGCTGCCATTAGCTTCCAGACTGTGAACAGAACGGATCGCTGTTCTCCTGCTCAGCTTTTTTAAAAGCTGGCAAGACACCATTTCCCAGGTTTTCACCCGGAAAGGCTGCTAGATGATTAGTTAGGTTAGGGTACAGCAAGATAAGGGAATTCTAGACAGTATTAGTCAGAGATTTTGATACAGCTGCATTGCCCTAAACTTCCTTGCTTCAGTTTCTGAGGAGGGGGGCTGCTTGGTTCTGGGGGCAGCCTTCTGCAAGAGACACAGCTACGGAAATCTCTCATAAGAAATCACTGTGATATAGCAGCATACTGTATTTCTGCATTGCCCAAAACTTCCTTGCAGCAGTGTCTGAGGAGGGGGGCCTACTTGGTTCTGGGGGCAGCTTCTGCAGCAGACATTGAAATCTCTCATAAGAATTCGCTGTTCTATAGAGTTTTATTCTGGAAAATGTAATTCCTTGGCCACGTCTGTGCTGCAGTGTAATATGGACAGCCAGTGTACAGGACACTTAGGAAATCAGCCCTAAACAGAAATAGCATTGATATACAGCTTTTTGGTAAAAAACTTCATTCCGTTTCCATTATTCTCATGCTGCAGTTTTGGGGGGCGACAGACCCAATTTTATTCCATAGAAAAAAATCATGTTTCTAATCCTTAATGCTTGTCGCATAAGACCACATTGCTTAGCTATTCCGTAAAAAAAGTCAATCACTAGTCCTAATTGGCAGTTCTAAATTACAAGGACTGAAGGAAGAACACTGTTGATTGGTTGTCAGAGTTGTTCCACAACACCTAATTTCATAGATATTCCATAGAAAAATTTCTACTCCTGGTTGACAGTTTCTTGGCCTTGGAAATATTGCCTTTACGACTGGTGGACACAGATGGGTTCCACCACGTCATGGCCCTTGCATGCCCCCAATACCAGATGCCGAGTCGGCATTTCTTTTCCCAAAACGCTTTCCCTGCCCTGGCCAGCCACGTGTCAGAAAAAATCTCCAGCGCATTGGCTGCATCTGTGTCCAGCAAAGTCCATCTGACCACAGACACATGGACTAGTAAGCATGGTCAAGGCCGTTACATCTCTGTGACAGCTCACTAGGTGAGTTGGGTGGATGTGGATGTCTCTGGTGATGATGGTGGGTCTCCGGCTCGTCGGACACTCTTCCACACTGCTGGAATGGTGCAGGTTTCAGATCCCCAAGCTCCACTGGTAGCATCACATGCTCCAGCGATTGTGGCAGCAGCGTAATGCCATTATGCAGTATGAAGTGGGGCATGGCCTTACAAGCAGTGGTGCGGACCTCGGAGTGTTGAGCCCGTGGAGAGAGTGGAGGCAGGTGAAGGATCTCTGCACCATCCTTGCCAGTTTTGAAGACGCCACCAAAATGGTCAGTCGAACAATGCCCTTGTCAGCATGACCATTGTGTTGATATTTGTTCTGGAACAAGTGCTAGACACTCTGAAGAAGCAAGTTCCAGCAGTGACGGAGGAGGTGGACACAGAGCCTCTTGAAGGCCCGACTGTTTCTCAACTTTATAGGTCTTCGTTAGGCAGTGATTCGGGGTCCAGGGCTGGTGCAAGGGCGGCACTTCAGCTCTCAGAGTACAGCGTATGAGGCTAGCCAGGGCTGTGGTGATGCTGAAGATGAGGAAGCGGAGGATGAGGCATGGCTGGACACCGACGGTACCGATGTCCCTGCAGTGGTAAGAGGTTGGCACAGATTTGAGGAGGAAGAGGAGGAAGATCTGTTTAGTGTCCCTCCACCCCGAGGCTTGGGAAATCCTGGCTGCATCTCACACATGAGTGCTTGGATGCTACATTACCTGCAACATGATCCATGCATCAAGGCAATCAAGATGAACAGCAGTTACTGGGTGGCCACCCACCTTGATCCATGTTACAAATCGAAAGTCAGCAAATTCCTTCCACCAATACACATTGACAGTAGAATGCAGGAATTTGAGACCGTGCTCATTGATCAACTCGAGACATCTGTTTTGCTCTTCTTCACGTTCTAATGTCACAGTGGAAGAACAGCAGCAGCAGCAGGCAGTGTGGCAGAAGCCTAAGGGCGCGTTTACACGGCACAGGACAAATACCGGCCGGTTTGCCGGCCGGTATTTGTCCTGTTTTGCGCCCGTCCCTACGGCCGCGCGGGGGGGAGGGGGGAGGACGACTTTTCTGCGTGATGAGCGGAGAACCCCCCTCCTCCTCCCATTGAGAAGCACATATTCCGTCCGAAAACCCTGTGTTTTGTAATGATGATAGGTACTGATCACGTGAGGCCACGGTTTCTATTTAACAAATTGGAATGTATGCATATTGTTTCTGTGCATGGAGGGGTTTGTTGGCAGCTGAATCATATGATATATGCACTCGCGTTGTTGTGGCGAGACGCAGCCCGGGAGTAGATTACTATCTATTCATGTATATACTCATCTATGTATAGATTTATTGTTTCTGCTCGCTGCGTTGATTTTGTGCTAACTTTAAATACAAGATATGGAATATAGATGTATGCAGATGCAATAGAGTTTGAATGTACTAATATTTTTGCATGCTCTCATTGTGACATAATGAATTAGGTGGCAAGCCGTGACCTGTAAGAAAGAATCTTTAATGGGGAAGGTGGGAGGTGAAACTGCAGGAGGGAGGGGGGACGGGCTAACCTTAGAGCCTGCAGCTTTATTAAAATTAATATGTATATTACATGTAATAGAGAAGTGGTTTATGGGAATAGACTAAGACAATAGTGTACAATACAATGGAACATGTATTTAATAAGGCTTGCAGCTTTATTAAAATGAATATGTATATTAGATATAAAGGAGAGGCGCTTTGTGGGAAGATAATATGACAATAGTGTACAGTACAATGGAATATATATTCCCAATGAATATGCAAATTATACATGGAGAAGGGGTTTATGGGAGTTGATAAAGCTGGTAGTATGCTGTGAAATGTAACATCTATTCTTGTTAGTCCGTTCTAGGTGAGCCACGCAGTTGCAATAATATGAGACAGATGGGATGGAAGTCCATCACAGTCAGGGCAGAAATGTCCATTGATACAGTATGCAGGCGCGGGTAGCATGGTAAGACAGGGCACAACCCCGTTATAGAGATGGTGAATTTTTCTGAGGATTGCTGTTTATGGGAGCATAGTAGCAGCACATATTATGAGTGTGCATGCAGGAAAGCGAAGGGGGAGTGGGTTTTTGTGGATTCTCTGATGGCTAAATGGTGAGCACCTGAATAGGGTGTGTTTCTAACATGATATAAAAGGAAGTGAGCTTAGACCACATGTGATCGGACCTCTAACCCCTGATGAAGCCAGGTTAGCTGGTGAAACATGTCGGGGAGGTCAGGCATAACGTTTTAAATTGTGATTTCTCACCTCTGTCTAGAAGTGTCACCAGCTGCAGACGGTGTCACAAGGGGGCCTTATTTGTTTTGTGTCCATGAGATTAGGGACGACTGCCCAAGTAGGAGGCTTGGGATCCCTTACTGGAGCTAGTAAATTGCTGTATATATAAGGCTTTCCTGTTAATAGGTGGTGCTCCACCAGACTTGATAACAGAAAAGGAGCTATTCCTTCTTTCAGAAGTAGAAAGGGTTAAATGGTGAGGTTAGAAATCAGGTTTTTAAATAGTGTGTATAGAGGTCAAGAATTATACATAATAAAAGTTACGTTTTAGTGTTTTACAGATAGAGAACTGATAGAGTTTAAGTTTGCCTATGGCAAAATAGTAAATATGGTCATTAAGGGTATGGGCACTATACAAAAAGGCATGCCCCCAATGCTATCATGGCAAGACTGTCAGGATCTACAATGTTAAACAGCATGCTGTGGGTATTATTATGAGCAAGCGGATCAAGGGTAAAACCCTTGCCAAAAGAATCAACGTCTGTGTGGAGCACATTCGCCACTCCAAGAGCAGAGAGAGTTTCCTCCAGCGTGTCAAGGAAAATGAGAGGAAGACAAAGGAAGCCAAGTAAATGGGCACCTGGGTGGAACTGGAGTGTCAGCCCGCTTTCCCTAGTAAAGCTTACTTTGTCTGCACTTGTGAAAAGGAACCGGAGCTCCTTGAGACCATTTCCGACGAGTTTATGGCATAATAAGACAATATCCTTTGCAAAATATTCCATTGTTGCTTAAGCATAAGGATGTAATGGTGCTACGTAAGGATTTATCGAATTTTATATGGAGGGGCAAGTGCTCTCGTATAGGCATAAATTTCTCAAGCGCTACCCAGGTCTTCACTGTCTCCTGAGGAAGGCTTGAGGTCTTAGCTCACACTGCTTTAGCCCGACTGACAGCGTTGCAGCGTCAACCGTCTGCATTTCTTCGTGCAAATTTTATTGGGAGTGTCCATAAGGGCATTTTTGCTGCTTTAGTGGTCATGCTGCTGTAAAAGACAACGATAGTCAATGTCCTATTCACAAAAAACTTGTTTCAAATACTCATTTCCTCCTGCAAATTTTATTCTGATGGTCAATAAGGGCATTTTTGCTGGTTTTGGGGTCAGGTCACTGTAAAAGACACCAATAGTAAAGGTCGTATTGAAAAAAGGCTTATTTTACATACTCATTTCTTATTTCACATGCCTCAAGGCAATCAAAATGAACAGCAGTCACTGGGTGGCCACCCTCCTTGATCCACGTTACAAATCAAAAGTGAGCAATTTCCTTCCACCCACACAAATTGACAGTAGAATGCAGGAATTTGAGACAGGGCTCATTGACAAACTGGAGACATCTGTTGTGTCTTCTTCACGTTCTAATGTCACGGTGGAACAACGTCAGCAACGTGATAGCACTAGAATGGCAAGAAGCCATAGCAGCAGCATTGAAAAAAAATCTTGTTTGAAATAGTCAAATTTCATTCTGAGTGTCCATAAGGGCATCTGCGCTGGTTTTGGGGTCATGCTGCGGTAAAAGAAAGCGATAGTCAATATCCTTTTCACTAAAATCTTGTTTGAAATAGTAAATTTCTTCTTGCGAATTTTATGCCTAGTGTCCATAAGGGCATCTGTGCTGGTTTTGGGGTCATGCTGCGATAAAAGACAGCGATAGTCAATGTCCTATTAACTAAAATCTTGTTTCAAATACTCTTTTCTTCTTGCTAATTTTATTCTGAGTGTTCATAAGGGCATTTTTGCTGGTTTTGGGGTCAGGCTACTGTAAAAGGGATGCCAACAGGGCAGTACTCCTGTCTGGGGCCCTAATAAAAAAAAGGCACAGTGATATGTTAAAAATAGTAAGTAGTAATGGGTGGGGGCCCCATTTGATTTAGCTTATGTGGCCTTGAAACGGTTAATAGACGACTGAGAGCAGCCCTGGCTACCACTGCACCCACTATAACTATGGCCCTGCCAGCTGAACCTCCGTGGTCCCGGTTGGGATGTTCTTGCTGCCACCACATCTATGACCTAGTCTTGGACACTGGTGAAAAAAGTAATAGGGTCTCCTGCAAGTTACCATGTGCCATTTCCAATACCGGTGTTTTCTATTGTGCCAAGGGGGCCCCGTAGCAGCTGCTACCACTGTACCTGTTGTAGCTATGCTGTCCACATCTTTTCAGTTAGCCATTGAAAGGAATTAATGATTTTAGCATGTGAATTTTTTTCTTTGTCTCTTGTAGACAAATTGTATTCACTAAGATGTACCACGTATGCACTTTACTATTGTGGATGGTAATTCCAGCTTCTCCTCACCTGTTTCATCTTGTGGCACCGAATACTATTAGTGGCGCCTTTTCACATATCCATTTTTGGTGGTACTGCACAATTTGTATTAAGCTCTGTCTGTCCCTCTTTTCCCAGCAACTGGGGTTCTGTCGTCTGACTGGATATTGAGGGCGATATTGTGTATAGGGGACAGTCTAGGAGTTAGCTTAGGGGTCGCCCTTATCGGGGCGGTTTCTCCTTTTTGTGAGGTACTTGAGGGTGTTCAGTATAGGGGACAGTGTAGGTGTTATTGTCCCTCCTATTTCAGGTGGTCCTTTTCATCGTTGTTTTCTTAATTATTACTATTAAAAGGTATGTTTTAAAGAATAGATTCTTGTTTGGTAATTTGTGATTCTTCTATTCTGACTATTTATATTTATGGGAATTACTCTGTGATATTATATGCTACTATCTGTGTAAATGGCAGGGTTTGTATCTACTAATATAGATTCCAGCGGTTGGTTGCGTGAGGCACATGATATTTTTTCTGACAAAGTATTAGCAGCACCCGCTAATTCTCCCACTATAAAGCTAGCCTTCAGGGATCTTACAAGGTTACATAAAGAATACACCACATCCTGGTGGGAAGTACAGTCACTTGAACATTATATCCAACAGAAAATTGTCCCAAGGGGGCTTAGGATCACCCTCGCACCAGCAGAAAGATTAAGATCTGACACAGTATTGGCAAGTTGGGAAAAAGAAGCCACTGAGTCTTCTTTACGCTTAATTTAAAAAATAAAAAAATTTTTTTTTTCCAAAAAACCCCAAAAAACCCCTTTAAAAAAAAATTTTTTAAAACAAAAAACCAAAATTTTAAAAAAAAAAAAAAAAAAAAAATTAAAAAAATTAAAAAAAATTTTTTTAAATAATTCCAAAAAAAATTTTTTAAAAAATTTTTAATTAAAATTACCTTAAAAAATTTTTAAAACCCGAAAAATTTTAAAAAAATTTTTAAAAATTTTTTTTTTAAAAAACTTTTATTAAGCCCTTTTTTTTAAAAAAAATTTTTTCTTACAAACAATTTTTTTAAAAAAAAGCTAAATTTAAAAAAACCCAAAAAAAACCCCTTTTTTATATTTAAAAATTTTTAAAAAAATTTTATTTAAAAAAAAAAAAAAGGGTTTTTTAACTTTTTTCTTAATTAACATTAAAAAAATTTTAAAAAAACAAAAAGGATTTTAAAAAAAATTTTTTATTTAATTTAGGGAAAAAATTAATTAACTTTAAACTTTTTAAATTATAAAAAAATTCCATTTGGGGAAAAACAATTTTTTTTAAAAACAAAAAAATAAAAAACCCCAAAACCTAAAAAATTAAGATTTGGGAAAATTTTAACTTACAAAAAAAAAATTGGGAAAACAAAAATTTACTTTAAAAAAATTTTAAGGGGGTAAAATTAAAAGAACAAAGGGGAAAATCTAAAAAAAATTTAAAAAAAAAAACCATTTTTTTAAAAAAACAAAAAAAAAAAAACAAAAAAAAAAAAAATCAAAAAAAAAAATTTTAAAAAACCAAAAAAAACAAATTTAATTAAACCCCAAAAAACTAAAAAAAAAAAAAAAAAAAAAAAAATCAAATTAACATAAAAAAAAAAAATTTTAATTTTTAAAAATTTAATTTAAAAAAAATACCCTTTCTGAAATTAAAATGAAAAAATAAAAAACAAAAAAAAAAAACAAAAAAAGAAAAAATCAAAAAAAACCCCAACCCCCCAAAAAAAAAGGGGGGGGGAAAAAAATTTTTAACAAAAAAAAAAATTTTAAAAAAACAAAACAAAAAACAAAAAAAAAAAATTCAAAAAAAAATTTTTCCAAAAAAAACATTAAAAAAAATAGAAAAAAAAAAAATTTTTTAAAAAAAAAATTTAAAAAATTTTTTTTAAAAAAAACCCCCCCTTTTTAAACCAAATAAAATTAATTTTTTAAAAAAAAAAAAAAAAAAAAAAATTTTTTTAAAAAAAATTAAAAAAAAAAACCCTTTTAAAAAAAAAAAAAAAATTTAAAAAAAAAACCCTAAAAATAAAAAATAAAAAAAAAACCCCAAAAAAAAATCTCAAAAATTTTTTTAAAAACGAAAATTAAAAAAAAAATTAAAATTTAAAAAAAAAAAAAAAATTTTAAAAAAAAAAATTAAAAAAAAAAAATTTATAAAAAAAGGGAAAAAAAAAAAAAACAAAAATAAAAAAAGAAAATTTTAAAAAACACAAAAAAAAAAAAAAAAATTTTTAAAAAAATTTAAAAAAAATTTTATAAAAACTAAAAGGGACCCAACTAATTTTTTTAAAAAAAAAAAAAATTTTAAAAAAATTTTAAAAAATTTAAAAAAAAAAAGGAAAAAAAAAATTTTTTTTTTAAAAATTTAAAAAAACTTTTTAGGGAAAAGTAAAAACAAAAACCCTAAAAAACCCCCTTTTCTTTTTTCCTCCTTTTTTTTCCTTATTCCCCTTTAAGCTAAATTCCTTCTACCTTCCCCACTAAAAAACAATTTTTTTAAAAAAACTTACCCAATCCTTTTTTCCTTATTCTCTTTTTCCTCTCCCCCTTAAAAGGGAAAAATTTTTCTCCCCTTTTTCCCTTTTTCAAATGATTTTTTTTTCCCCCCCCCTTGGTTTCCCCCTTCGTTTTTTTTTTTCCGAAGTCTACCCCCCCCCCCCTTTTCCCCCCTTCTCCCCTAAAAAAATCCTCCTCTTAAAACATTTTTTCTTAAAATTTTCATTTATCTCCTTCTCCCCGGTTTTTTTCCTAAAATTTCCTCTTTTCTTTTTTTTAACCTAATCCCAAAATTTTAGCCCCCTTTTTTTTTCCCCTTTCACCCCCCTTCCCCAAACCTTTCTTTACCCCAAAAATAAAATTTTACCCTTAAAAAAAGCAAAAAAACCTAAAAAATAAACCTTTTTTTGGGGATAGCTGTCACCGAAAATCTCTCGTTAGAGGTACCCCACGAGGGCAGTACCCCCTTAAGGAGAAACTCTCACTTTCAAACATTCATGAGTCAAAAAAAAAAAAGGGAATTAAAAAAGGTTATCCCCACCCCTTTCTTAAAAGGGGCGTATCACAAAGCAATACACGAGGATGGGTTTGGGCCTTTCCCCCCCGAGATACGGGGGTTTTGGAAGGGGGTAGGAATGTTAAAAAGGGGGATAAACCCAATAAATAAATTTTGATTTTTTTTGGGAATCGGAAAACCCCCCCAAAAAGGAAAACCCCCCTTAAACCTACTTAAAAAGGCCACCCAAAAGGGTTAAAAAACCCCCAAGGGGGGGAGACGGTTGGGTGAAACGGGTTTTGCTTCAAGTGTGGGGGATGAAATTTTTGTCAATATGGGGGGTTTTAAAAAACCGGGACCTGACAGCCTCACGAAATACCATCAAGGGTTTAATCAACTGTACTTCTGTGGGGTTTTTATACTGGCCACTTTTCCCTTGCGGGGTTAGGTATTTGGTAAAACATAGGGGAAATTTTGGAGAAAATTGGTGAACCATCGGTGATATTTGAAAAAAAAATGTACACCGATTCCAGACATAATTTTGGGTAAGCATGATGGAGGACTGACGCATTTAAAATTTTGGGCATCGATTGGGGAAACCTCCTTTTAGAGGGGGTAATTGGGTAAACTTTTTCGCAACTGAAACACAAGGATTTTAAAGGCTTTATTTTGTTTTTTCCCAAAGGGCTAATGAGTCCCTGCCTTTGTGTTTTCTAATCACCGTCTGGAATCTCTTTTTTCTTTACTTTTCAACCCACATAGTAACACAGATTTTCCCCTTTTTTTGTTTTTTTTTACTTTTATGCCGAAATCTATTGTTCTATAATAACAGTCTGGTTGATTTTTCCTCCTTTGCTCTATTATCCCTTTGGGCTTGTCAGACCCCCCCTTTCCCTTTTTCTTCGCTATGCAGTTAAAAGCAGGGGGGTTTATTAGTCTTCCTTTGGGTGGCTACATTGGAAAAATTTGCCATCTGTACAATGCGGTACCCGCCAACATATGGGTTAAAGTTAAAGGGCTGAATTTTTGGCCCGTTGCATCAGGATATGGAGTTCACTCCTCCCCGGGCGGGGTTTTACACGGCCCTTTTTGTCCACTTCGCACGTGCAATATTCCCCACGAGTCACACTGGCGCAGCCGCCTCAAAATTTTTTAAGCCCCGCTTCCATGATGAACTCACATCGCACTAACACTCCCCACACGCAGGGCGACGCAGGGCCGTCATGTTTTCGAACCGGGGGCCCTTGCGGATATCCTGACAGGCGCAGTGGGGATTACGGATGCCGATGGCGTCACATGGGGCAACTGTGAGGTAAAACTTTTCCCTTTTTATATGGTAATGGGGGCGTTCCTCCATAGTTTTTTGGCAGGCTACCTTTGGGTATCTATTTATTCACTTTTTGTAAACGGTTGTTGGGACATTAACACCAAATTGGGATCACTTCCCCCCCATTGGGGAGTTTTAAACCCTACCCCTTTGGACACATCCACTGGAAACCCTTTTGATATACGATTGGGAATTCAGGGACCTTTTTATATTCTGTGAAGATCAAAATATTTTTTGTGTTTCTTTTTTCATTTTTTTTCTCTTTTTTTTATTTATTATTTTTCTTGTGAGTTAGGGGCTCTTTATTTTCTAAATTTGATATTTTTTATTTTTGAGATGGATAATATGGTTTTTACCTACTGAGGGGGTCCCCGGAAAGGGACAAACCGTTTTGGATTGTTCTTGGCGCTACACTTGGGGCAGATAAGTATTAGTTTGATTAAACCCCACTTTGTGTCACGCTTTTTGCATGTTCAAATGGGGGGTTTTTGACGCTATAAAAACCCCAGCAAGAAGGGGATTGGGTTCTTGGATTGTTCTTGGCGCTAACCCTGGGGGCAGATAATATTGATTTTATTATACCTACTTTGTGTCACGCTTTTTTCATGTTCTAGTGGGGTGTTTTTGACGCAAATACCTCAAAATAAACACTTGGGTTTTGATATACCCTCCCTTTTGCCATCGGTTTTTTTACATGACCCGTAGGGTTGTTTTTGTCACCTATTTCCAAAAGGGGGGTTATACCTTCATCTGTGGCACCGAATACTATTAGTGGCGCCCTTTTCACATATCCATTTTTGGGGTACGCCAATTTTTTAAAACTCTTCTTTTCCTCTTTTCCCCCAACTGGGGTTTTTGTGCTGCGGATTTGAGGCGTATTGTTATAGGGGGACAGCTAAAAGTTAGCTTAGGGTCGCCCTTTTCGGGCGGTTTCTCCTTTTTGTGAGGAAAATTGAGGGTGTTTTAGTTTAGGGTACAGTTAAAGGGTTATTGTCCCTCCTATTTCAGGGGTCCTTTTCATTGTTGTTTTTCTTAATTTTATATTAAAAGGAAAGTTTTAAAAAAAAATTCTTTTTTGGGAATTTAAAAAATTTAAACCCGATCACTTTCCCATTGACTTTAAGGGGCCGGGGATTGATCGAGAAAAAAACACACATTTTCTAAAAAACTGTAATCAATCTACTAGATTTTTTTTTGCTGATTGCTCATCACTACTCCCAAAAAAATGGGCCAATTCCAGCAACAGTGTGGCCAACCTTTTTGACCCTGGGTTTGGGCCCAAAAAAGAATCTATAACAAAGATTGAGATGACTTTTGTTATTGATCAAAAAACTTTTTTTCCACCCCCTAATTTGCAAATTCTTTCCCAAAACAACAATGTGATTTTTTGGGGTTTTTTTCCATTGTCTCTCATAGTTGAGGTCTATCTAGCTGTCAAAATTTCAGGGACCTCACTTTTTTAAGTGGGAGAACTTCACAATTGGTGGCTGACTAAATACTTTTTTTCCCCCCCTTATATGTGGATCACATAAGGCACTGGTAATTTCACATTATGTGGATTTAAAAAACTGGCAAAAATTTCATTTTTGGCATTGAGTAAATTTAGCAACAAAGAACTTATTTCCGGATATATATCTTAGGGGAAATAACACACTTATATTTGAAAGGTATTTCACCCCCAAAACTGCAAAAAAATGAACTTTTCTTCCAGTCAGAATAATTTTCACCAACCAACCACTATTTAAAATATATTGCTCTGTATAGAAGAATTGGGAAAAGGTGTTTTTAAAAATTTTCACCCTTAAGACTCCCCCCAAAAATTTTGCCCCCCATCTTGGTTCAGCCCGGGGGGTTTTTTCCTCCCGGGAAGCCGCTTTTTGTAAGCGAATGATGGCACTCCAACACAGGCTTCAGTTAATCTGGCCTTGACCATTTTATTAGGCACAGTATTCCATACATAAAACAAAACAAAATCCCGGCCTCTGGCCACTAACTACACAAAAATAAAAGACACAGTGTCCCTTTCTAGCGTGTGAGCTGGACCTAATGTTCAAACCCACAATAAACTCTTTCAACTTCTCCCAGTCTCCCACTGGGTCGCGGCTTCTTCCAAGCCTCTGGGGGGCCAGAGCCTCTCTCCAGCTCCTTTGCTACACCCCACGGCAGGTAGCAGAACACGTCCCCTGTATACCTGAAGACCCAAGCCTTTTATAGGAAAACTGAGCCCTATCCAAATCCTGGCCTGGACCATGGGGAGTAGACGCCCACCCGACATATTTTCTACTCCCAATAAGAGACGACCCAGGAACGGCTGAAAAGCCACACTAATACTACCCCTTTGCCAACCACTTAGTGAGGCTGACAATACATGTGGCTGGCTCTTATTCCACCAAGGCCAGGAATCCTTGGTTGCTTGTTGCATAGAGAACTCGGGTATAACTCCACTTACTGGCAGAAATAGGTAACTATCTGTAGTTGCCCTGTCACACCCCCAATACTGCAAAAATTGAACTTATGGGCACCGAGTATAATTTAGTAAATCCAAGCACTTTGTACAGGCTGTACAGGAATCAGACGGGTATCAAGCGGAAGATAGAACATGCACAGATTTTCTATTGAAGTCTACACAGCGCTGGGTACAGTCAGATTTTCGGCGGATTCAAAATACTAAATACAAAATACTAATCACTACACACATTTAAGTCTGCGCTTGCCTAAGCCAAACAGGATTACTTCACCAATCTCATATCCTCTCTGTCTCACAACCACAGACAACTATTCAACACCTTCAACTCTCTTCTCCATCCACCAGCACTCCCTCCCCCATATCTCCTTTCAGCAGACGACTTTGCCACCCACTTTCTAAAGAAGACCAACCTCATCAGAGAAAGCTTCACCCCACTGTCCCCTTCACCCACATCCATGCCTGCACAGTCCCCACCACCAGCCCCTCTACCTTCACCTTGCACTTCCCCACTAACTTGCTTCTTCACTGTCACTCATGACAAGCTCTCCTCTCTACTCTCCAAATCCATCCTCACTACCTGTAACCTTGATCCACTGCTATCCCACCTCATCCCTGACCTTAGTGTGGTTATCATCCCAGCCCTCACCCACCTTTTCAACCTATCACTAACCTCTGGTATTTTCCCTTCCTCCTTTAAGCATGCCACCATCACTCCCATCCTAAAGAAACCATCTCTTGACCCCTCCTCTCTGTCCAACTATCGCCCCATCTCACTGCTTCCATTTGCTTCTAAACTCCTCGATTATCCTCAACTGTCCTCCCATCTGTCCTCCAACTTTCTTCTTGACCCACTGCAATCTGGTTTCTGATCCAATCACTCTACTGAAACCGCCCTAACCAAGGTCACCAATTACCTAGTAACTGCTAAAGCCTCACGTCACAACTTGATCCTTCTCCTCTTAGACTTATCCTCTGCCTTTGGCACTGTTGACCATTCCCTCCTGCTACAAATCCTCTCCTCCCTCGGCATCATGGATTCAGCCCTTTCCTGGATCTCCTCATACCTCGCTGATCGGACATTCAGTGTCTCTCACTCTCGCTCCACCTCCTCCTCTCGACCTCTCCCTGTTGGTGTCCCCCAGGGGTCAGTCCTGGGTCCTTTACTCTTCTCTGTCTACACTCTTGGTCTGGGTCAGCTCATAGAATCACACGGCTTTCAATACCACCTGTATGCTGATGGCACCCAACTTTACATCTCCAGCCCAGACATGAACTCTCTACTGTCCCGGATCCCAGATTGTCTGTCGTCCATATCCTCCTTCTCCTCCTGTCTCCTAAAACTTAATGTAGAGAAAACTGAATTCATCATCTTCTCACCGTCCCACTCCATCCCTCCACCTGATCTCTCTATTACAGTCAACGGTTCCACACTCTCACTGGTCCCATAAGTCCGCTGCCTTGGGATAACCCTTGACTCCGCTTTGTCCTACAAACCACACATCCACACCCTTACCTCTGCCTGCCGCCTCCACCTGAAAAATATTTCTCGAATTCGCTCATTCCTCAACCCTGATGCTACAAAAATGCTGGTCCATGCCCTCGTCATCTCCCGCCTAGGCTACTGCAACATCATTCTCTGTGGCCTCCCGTCTAGCACTCTTGCTCCCCTTCAATCCATCCTTCACTCTGCTGCCCGTCTGATTCACCTCTCTCCTCGCTACTCCTCTGCCTCTCCCTCTGCCAATCTCTTCACTGGCTACCCATTGCCCAGCAAATTCATTTCAAGTTACTAACCATGATCTACAAGGCTCTCTATATCCTCTCCCCGCTATACATCTCTGCCTTAATCTCCAGATATTTCCCCTCACGCAATCTCTGCACCTCACAACATCATCTTCTCTGCTCCCCTCTTATCAGCTCCTCACACAACCGTCTCCAAGATTTCTATCGTGCTTCCCCCACACTCTGGAACTCACTTCCCCAACACATCAGACTCTCTTCCACTTTCATCAGCTTCAAAAGCAACCTGAAACCCATCTCTTCAGGATTGCCTACAACCTAGAATAACCCCGCTGTCACTACACCCTCCACAAACATGTCTGCCCCTTACCTTCTGTCTCCTTCCCCCTTCCTTGTAGATTGTAAGCCTTCGCGGGCAGGGTTCTCTTTCCTTCTGTGCCAGTTGACATACTGTCAGCATTGAACTTGTTTGACTTATGTTATGTTTGTAACCCTCTTGAATGTACAGTGCCCTGGAATCAATGCCGCTCTAAAATAAATAATAATAATACTAAATCCGCTGAAAATCCGACGAGAATCCATTACTGTGTAGATGTAGCCTTAGGCTGGGTTCTCATATTGTGTTTTTGTTGCATTTTTCAACTGCACCGTTAGAACCCAGTCAAAGGCCGTATTCTCAGTTTGTGTTACTGCATTTTTACTGCATTGTTTTTTGTTTTTGTTTTTTTTAATGCTGGTGGTTTTATTTTGTATTTAAAGGGAACATATCAGGTTGTTCATGCTGCCCTATCTGAGACCAGGATGCAATTGAGTGAGAGAAACTGAGCTCTGCGATATATAGATGTATATGATCTGATGCTGAATTTCTGAGTAAAAAACTCGAGTAAAAAATCCTAAAAGTGAAAGTACTGCTGATCCCGCCCACATACTGTGATTGACAGTTTGATTTATACACACAATGATAAAAGAAAAGCTGTCATGTCATGTTTCTTACTGGTTTGGGGCACAAAAAGGGTATTATTATGCCAATAAAAACACATATACAGTGATACCCCGTTATCCATCACTTCGGTATCCATCATTTCACAGTTACATCACCATCAATGTTGTAAAAAACCTTGTTATCTGCTGTTTCGCTTCAGATACATCACTTCACATTCAACATCTGTGAGTATACAATCATCCCTTATTCAGTGCAGTAAAGCCACATAACCTTTTACTGTATCCAACTTACAATGTTCTTTACGCCTCGTTACATTATACTGTATAGTACTTTTTTGTTCTGCTTCGTTATCTGCCGTTTGGTTATCCATCACACTTTTCTGGAATGTAACCCCAGCGGATAATGGGGCATCCCTGTACATAAAAAATGTATTTTCTTTTTACACATTTTGTATTTTTTAGGGGGAACAAAAGGGGCATTAATGTTAAGGCGGTATAAAAGGTGGGTATTACTATATAGGGAATTATTACTGTTTGGGACATTGGGATGGGCATTTCTATGTGAGCACGCTTTGTAGGGAAAATTTACTGTTTGGTTTGCTTTTATTGCATTGAGCACAAAATAAGGAATCATCTGTGAGTATTATTTTTTGGAGGCACTGTTGTCTTTATGGGTACTATGTGGCACCTTTTGGAGGGTGGAAATATAGTTACACCGTGGTATCTGAAGTAGACTATTTGGATGCAGTGTGCAGTACAGCAGGTCCAGTAATATCATAGTTGCCAACCCTCCCGGTTTTGGCGGGTCACTCCCGCTAATGGGGGCCGTGTCCCGCCCTCCCGCTTGGGTGGCATAAACTCCCGCCTCTTTAGAGAAGCTGGATGTTATCTGTGTACAGAGGCATCGGGCAGCGTCTCTTGACGCTGCCCTACAGCCTCTTTCCTGTGCCGCAACCGGCAATGCTCTCCTAGCGTCAGAGGATGCTGCAAGAGCATTGCGGGGGAAGGGAGCGGGGCTTAGTGGGACCCGTGAAGCTCCGCCCCCTTTCCCCGAGTTTGAAAAACTAGGATGCCAGCAGGACAGGTGAGTGCAGGGATGGCTGTGTGTGTGGGGAGGGGGGTGACTGATTGCCTGTGAGGGGAGGAGTGTATGCAGTGACTGAGTGCTTATGAGGGGAGGAGTGTGAACTAGTTTTTATTATTTTATTGTTACTAGCTATAGGGGCACTGCCTGGCTCATGGGGGGCATCTGCCTGGATAAAGGGGGCATCTGCCCGGCTCATGGGGGCATCTGCCCGGCTCATGGGGGCATCTACCTGGATAAAGGGGGCATCTGCCTGACTCATGGGGGCATCTACCTGGATAAAGGTGGCATCTGCCTGGCTCATGGGGACATCTAACTGGATAAAGGGGGCATCTGCCTAGCTATTGGGGGAACTACCTGGCTGTAAGGAGCATCTAAGTGGCTATTGGGGACACTACCTGGCTATTGGGGGCACTATCTGGCTAATG
Organism: Phyllomedusa bahiana; assembly: GCA_025379985.1. Taxonomy (NCBI): domain Eukaryota; kingdom Metazoa; phylum Chordata; class Amphibia; order Anura; family Hylidae; genus Phyllomedusa; species Phyllomedusa bahiana. Next base: position 17,381 of record JAODAL010003383.1, on the reverse strand, counting down.
GAGGTACTACCTGGATGTAAGGGGCACTACCTGGCTGTAAGGGGCACTACCTAGCTATTGGGGACAGCTACCTGGCTAGAAGGGGGCATTAACCTGGCTACAGGAGGCTACTACCTGTTTACAGGGTTCAAATAGGCCACTGAGATACCTACCTATTGGGGCACTGTTTGGCGGTTCACCGAGCTCTCCTGAATGCTGAATAGACCATCCAACAGTCCAGGGAAGCTGGGTGACGCCAAAACCCTAATTTAGCTTTCTTCCAGAGCCATTACACAGGTGGAGTAGCATGTGGCATTTTCTAAGGGGCGTGGCTTACATGCACGATGGGCGTGGATATGCAAATTTTTGCCTTCAAATCTCCTGCTTTTTTACTTTCAAAAGTTGGCATTTATGAGTAATATGAGACAACAGGCTTAGCATTTGAGGTGTCAGCAGGGCCACTGTAAGTAATTTCAGGTCCCGTACTGCAGAAGTATCTGGGCCCTCCACCTATTACTAGTTCCTTACTTGCACCATATCAGCAGTTCCCTTTCATGTTTGATGAGGGCCCCTGACAGGAGTTTTGCCAATACTGCCCTGATGGTGCCCCTGGGTATCTGCATAATGCGTAGCTTGTGTAGGTAGATAAGAGGTTGGGCAGGCAGGGCCGGGACGACGGGTAGGCCAAGGTAGGCGACCGCCTAGGGCGCCTACCTCAGCCTATCCCTAAGGGGCGCCGTCAGGGCCCCGACCCTCGCCGGGCTCCAGGCCGCTCCCTGGGCCTAAAAGCGCCGGCGGTCTCTTTGCCGTTTTTTCTGGGACAGGAGCAAGCGCCCCTGCCCGCAGACGTGTCGGGCCCGCTCCCCGGGGATCGTGGATCCCGGTAACCCGGGGGCCCGACACAGCGGGGCCGCCAGGCCCTTAGCCTGAGGACCCCGGGGGCCCGTGCGCCTAGCCGGGGCAGCGTGGGGTAAAGTGATGTCACGGACGCCCCCTCTCCCTGGGCGCACAGCGCGCTGGCCGTGCCCCCGAGGAGTCCCGGGGAGGTGGGGTGAAGGGACAGAAGAGGAGTGCGGCCCCCCCGGGAAATTGGGTAAGTATTAATTTTGTTGTTTTTAAGTGCCTCCCTGGGCCCCCTTACCTGCCGTCCCCCCCTAATGCCTGCCTGCGGCCCCCAAAATAACCCTCCCTGCGGCCCTATAATGCCCCTGGGGCCCCCCTTTCCCTGCCTGCGGTCCCATAATGCCTGCCTGCGGCCCCAACCTATATTTCCCTGGGCCCCTAATTCGGGCCTGTGGCCCCCTATATCCCGCCGGGGCCCCCCTAAAATGCCCCCTGCGGCCCCCTATAATGCCCCCTGCGGCCCCTAAAATGCCCCCTGCGGCCCCCATAATGCCTCCCTGCGGCCCACCTTTTATTCTGCCTGCGGCCCCTTTTTTTGCCTGTGGCCCCTTACCCTGCCTGGGGCCCCTATATCCCTGTGTGGCCCCTATAATCCCCCTGCGGCCCCCTACAAATTCCCTGCGGCCCCCTATAATACTGCCTGCGGCCCCCCTATAATGCCTGCCTGGTGCCCCTATAGCCTCCCTGGGGCCCCCTTTAGCCTGCCTGACCCCCCCATACGCCTGCCTGCGGTCCCTTACGCCTCCCTGGGCCCCCTATATGCCTGCCTGTGGCCCCCCATTGGTGCTGGGGCCCCTTATGCCTCCTGGGGCCCCCCGTCGCTTCCCGAGCCCTGTACGGTGCCTGAGCCCCCATACGTTCGGTGCCTCCTTTACCCCTGCCTGTGGCCCCCATACCCCTACCAACCCCCCCTTACGCCTCCCTGAGGTCCCATCGCTCCCGTGGCCCCAAGGGTTCCCTGGGGCCCCCATACGAGATGTGGCCCTTTTCGATTGCCGTGGCCCCGTACCCCTGTCCCCCTGTACCCCTGCCTGTGGCCTATATCCTGCCTGTGGCCCCTTTATGCCTCCCTGGGGGCCCCCATACCCTCCCTGGGGCCCCCTTTACCCCCTCCCTGTCCCCCCTTAGCCTGCCTAAACCCCCTAGCTATATATTTGCCTGCCCCCCTAGCAAAATTTCCCTGCCTGAGCCCCCCTTATTTATACCCCTACCGTTAGGGGACTATCTATATATCTGCCTGATGAGAGGCATTCATATACCTGTTGACTAAGGGGACTTATATACCTATAATTAGGAGTTTCTGGAAAAGTGGGATTCTAAGATATTTGTGTCCAAATCCCCAGGGGGTCTTGGCCGGGAGCAATTGGCAATGAAGCAATGAAGGTTTGAACCGGTGGAGAAGGAAAAGGGAACGTGAAAGACCTGATCAGAAAGACGTCTCGGTGAGTCACTAAATGAACTGCAGGTAATCATTAATTTTTTGCAAGGGGCTACTAAAACTAGTATTTCCACTTTGGTCACTGTTTTGGCGGGGATATGTAAAACGAGCCCGTGTCAGTGGTAGTCCATGTGGGGGGTTGGTTTTTTTCAGGGGCTGAAATTTTTTGAGCCTTAATAGTAATTTTTGGGTTTGGTTTTGTAGGAGAGTTTTTTTTGTAAAAATCATTCGTCGGTAGTTTTCCATGTTCGGTGGATTATTTTGTGTGTTATTTGGGGGATTTCACTTCATCTGGAGGGGAGCGATTTTGAAATGCAAAATTTTTTCAGGGGTGTTTTTATTTTGCAGTGACGGTGAGGGATGGAGGGAGCTATGTGGAATGTGCAGAAATTAGTGAAGGACTGGGGGGGTAGGGGGAATTGTGTGTGTGTGGGGGGGGGTATTTTTTTTTAGAGCGAGGGGGGGGGCGCATTGGCTTACCGCCTAGGGCACCAAAATGCCCTCTCCCGGCCCTGTGGGCAGGTATTGTAAAAATGAAGAGGTAAAGGCATCCAGCAGAAACTTTGCAGACGTGTTTATTTATAATACAGCGGTACCTTGGTACACGTCATTCATTTACTCCAGAAAGCAGGTTTAGTACAAAATTACTTTTTTCCACATAAGGAATAGTGTAACTTGAATTAATCTATTCACAATCTTCAGGAAATCCACAATTTATAAGGCATTCTATAGATTTATCAGGCTGTATTTTGCAAAATAAACATTTACACCTTCTCACTGGAAGGAATTTTTGTTTACATCACGTTTTTTTTCCTTCCTGCTTTTCAAGAAAGGTTTTTTTTTTTTTTTTTTTTTGCAAGACCAGATGGTATGATTTATTGTACTACTTTTATTTTTACATTTGCATTGCAGTGCTATTTCCTGATACCAATAACTCCCCCACCCTCTATACTTACAGACCTCAGTGAGGGTTTGCTTATTGAGGGCTAAAGTGTAGTTTTATTGGTACCATTTTGGGATATGCACCATAATGTAAATATACATCTAATGTTGGTTAGGGGTTAAAAATACATAGACCTAAGTGACGTGATGCAGATGAGTGCTTGAAGATGCAATTCTTTCAACTGCTAAACATGGTGGAGCAAGAGGACTGCCGCTTAAAAAGGAGCTTGAGCTTATTATTCCCAAGCTGGATGTGCAAGGTCTTTGGCTTTCAACGCTTCAAAGTTACAGAGCAGCTCATGAAACGAGACTGAGCGGGGTTCTACACTGGCACTGTGTGAGACCAATGCTGATACTAACATGGCATTGTTATCCCATAATTGTATACCCGCTTCAGCCAACAACTTCTAGCAAACGTGTTTACTACCAGGCAAATATTGAATACCAAAACTATTTTTTGTAAATTCATTTTTCAGTTGACAAAAGTGACATGTCCTTTTTTTTATTCTTCTGGTAGCCTGGATAGAGATTAGTCTCATTAAATCTACATAATCAAGATACAAAGCAGAGATCCAAGCATATGCTTTGAATTTTTGCTGCACATCTGTGACTGATTTTTCTAGTGGAAAAGTATGGAGGTAATAGTTATTAACTATATGATGGTAATATTAAGAGTGGTAAGATTTATGATTATGTATGTGTGTGTATATATATATATATATATATATATTGTGAGACAATGACAGGCGGCATTATTGAGGGGAGATATATTTCTCCTAGAATGCTCTCCTATGTGGCCTTGGGGAGTATGTGGAGTAATGCGTGTCACCGAGAAGCCTGGTCTCGGTGAAGGGAAGCCGACAGTTTGTGTGTCAGTAATAATATGTTACTGACATGTTTGGTATAAGCGGTTCCAATCCGCTTTTGGTCTGGGTCGGCTTTTCCTGGAGTGGTCAAAGAGCAGGGTGGGTGGCCACTCCCACGCCCCAGGTGAGGCGGGGCTCAGGCCTATAAAGCCTGGGTCTGCAGGCCAGTGCAATGTCTGATGTATACTCTGTGTCTCAGAGGAAAGACCGTCTGTGAAGAAACCTACTGTAATTGCAGAAGCGGTGTCAAGTACTAGTCAGGGAATCCTGTGTCTAGTCAGAGCTCTGCCGAGCAGGTATTTATTTTCTGTTTGCCTGAAGTTGTCCCCTATAGCCAGGTAGTGCCCCCTTATAGCCAGGTAGTGCCCTTTATAGCCAGGTAGATGTCCCCTTATAGCCAGGTAGTGCCCCCCTATAGCCAGCTAGTAGCCCCTATAGTAACCCTTCTGATGTTGGCAACCGGGGGGGGGGGGGGCTCAGACAACCCCTCTGATGTTGGCACACGGGGGGGAGGGAGGGGGCGGGTCAGACAGACAGCGAGCCCTACAGGATCTGTCACCAATCTCTAATGGGAACTTAAGGGCAACAAAGCAATACAAGGCTGGGGATGTGGCTGTGGCCAGCGCTCAGGAGATATCAGTCAGCACGGGCGCACTCCGTGGCACGGGAGTGAGACGCGGAGCGGCAGCCCGACGACGACGACGACGACAGGGAGAGCCGCTTTCGTTGCTGCTTGGTGAGGGAGGGGGCATACAGTAAATGATGGGAAGGGAGTGCAGCCGGCAAAGAGACTGTATTACATCAGCAGGGACAGCGGACACGGCTTACACTGGAGGCAGCAATGTCCAGTATAAGCCACATCTGGACGACAATGCACTAATAGGATAGGGCTGACCTGGCCAGAAATTTATTTTTTGGGTTTAAACTTCATCAGTGTTTAAAGTGTTTTAGTCAGGTCCGCTGCCCCCTTTCCCACCAGCTCCCATTCGGGCAGGAACAATACTTCATCAACATCCCGATTGGGCCTTTTTTCAGGCACGCATATCCCCGCAGAGACCCCCGGGCCCCCATAGTGACTCCAGGCTTTCATTCTTACAAAAATTTGCGGGAGAGTGAGCCCAAATGGGAAAGATTGGGCATTAGAATTAAACGGGTTTTTGTTAACAGAAAGTCCAAACAGAACAAACAGCTTATCTTCAGCATGGTGAAAAAAACGAAAATTTAAAACCGTAACCTTCTTCGGGAAATTAAACGGATAAAGGAAACAGGTTCAGCTCACATAAACTTGCAGGCCCAGAAAGGTAAGTCCAGTTTCCCCTAAAGAGCCCCCACACAGTAAATCTCTCCTCTCACACCCCAGGCTTGGGTGGCGTTTTCAAACCCAGCACACCTACTTCCGGGCTTTATGGGCCAGGGAAACCGGGGGGTGGATAGGGGGAGCATTTCATCCCCCCCAGCCTAAGATTTTGCTCCAGAAAAACCCCCGGGCCCGGAATACCATGTTTAAAGCAGTGATGAAAAAAATACAAAAGGTGCCCTGCAACCAAAGGGTTTGCGACCTATTTACATGGTTACTCCACCGCAGCCCAAAAGGAACGGTGGCAAATATCGTTATATATATATTTTTAAGAAACCCACAGGAAAATAGTGGAGGGAAAGGGGTTATGTCCCTAGTGTTATCTGCAAATAGAAAGGGAAATTCCCGGGGGATGTCAGAGGGCCAAATCCGGGTGGGACGGGCCCGGGTCTTTCCACAACACCCAAAGGGCAGCAAGAAAAACGCACTAGTGGGGCCCCCCAAAGGGAAAGGACCTTGGGGGGGGAAAAAATCAGCATATAGATTGAAACCAAGGTTACGTTGTTTGTGTTTTTTTAGTTTAGCTGTGTCCCAGCTTTTTTGGGGCTGCTTTTTTGAACGGCTTAGCGTGGGTGAAGGGCTTTTAACCCCCCCCCTTTTCCGGTTTTCCCGGAAACCCCAAAGTCTTTAAACCCTGTGGGGAAGAGCCCGGGTTTGAAGAGTAACCGGGGGCTGCATAAGACTTTCTTTTGTTTTGTGTTTTGTTTGCGGGTTTGAAAAAATAAAAAACCCTGTATTTTTGTTGCAACCATCCCGGGGTTTTTCCCCTTCCCCTTGTAAACCGCTACCCCCCAATAATTTTTTTTATAAAATTAGAAAATTATTTATATATAAAATTTATATTTACATAATGCAGTGGAGACCTTAAAAAGCCAAATTTCCCACTATTTTAAAAGACCATGCATGCATACGGGGGTAGGGAAAAGAAATTCAAAAACCCCCTTTACTTTTTTTTACTTTTTTATTTCAGTTTTTTTTGGTTTAATAAATTTGCAAAAATATCTACATTTTCCTTTTTTTTTTCCCTTTAAAGATGGGGTGCATGTACATTAATAAAAAAAAATTTAAAATTTTTTGATCTTCCCAAAGGGTTTGCAATGAAACAAAGAGAAAAAAAATTTTAAAGGGGGTTGAATACTTTCTGTCCCCACTGTATGAAAGCCTTTTCCTCACTATCTGAAAAGAAATCAAAATTAAACTTACTCGTTTTAGGTAAATTTAGGATTGCCAAAATCTTTAAATATTTGAAAAATGCCAGAAAAATTTGAGAGAGAGAAAATTTTTAAGGCATTTTTATCACTTTCGCAAAGTCAAAATTTTACAGACACTGGGATTACTATCCCTTTTTTAAAAATTTTGGGACAACCCATTTGATGTGTCATGTTTTTGGGAAATTCTGAAATTTTTATCGCAACATTTTGGGGTTAATTAGCCCAAAACCTGGGGAGTTGTTTTTTTTAATTGCACCCCGGGAAAAGACGTTTTTGTGTGTAACATCAGGGGAAAGCCCCTAAAGAAACACCAAATTTTTATCGGGAAGAGAATTGTGGATTTTGAAATTTTTCCAATACCCTGAAGGTGCCTTTTTCCTTCTTTACAAAAAATTTTATACAAAAAACCCAAACTAGAGGAAGGGCCCCACCCATAAAACCGCTAAAAACGAGGGGGGTGCTGTCTCAGGTAAAAGGGCTTTGGTCCGACATGTGCTCCCAAAACCCAAAAACCCAAAAGACCTTGTAAAGGGTGCTGGCAGAAGCTTTTAAAAAGTTTTTTTGGTCATTATCCCAGTGAAACATCACGGTTTAAACATGGGTTGAAACCCACCTGCCAGAAAAGCCTTTACCCCAAAAGACCCCATAAAAAAGGGGCCAGTTTTAATGTTTGAAAATGCACACAAGAACAAAGACCTACATTTTTGGAGGACATTTTCCGTTGATCGGGACAAAACTAAAATTAAACGGGTTTGGCCAAAATGAAAAACACTACGTTTTGGGGGAAAAAGGGAGAAGCTTGGAAGCCTAAGAACACCACCCCAACTATGAAACACGGGGTTTGGCACTTCATGTTGTGGGGTTGTTTTTGCTTCAGGGGGGGGGAAAAAATTTTTTTTTTAAAGTGAAATTTAAAAAAAATAGAGGGCATCAGGGAAAAGGAAAAGTTTTTGGCAATTGAAAAAAAACATCCCCAAGACTTTAGCCGGGAAAGTTAAATTTTTGGGGGGGAAAATAAGTTTCCCCAAAGGGACAATGACCCAAAGGCATTTTTGCCAAACTGGTTAAAAAGGGGTTAAGGTTTAACCAATTCAATTTTTTTGGAGGGGACCATCAAAAAGCCCGATCTCTTTCCATTAAAAATTTTAGGGGCAAAGCTGAAAAGGCAGGTGCGGACAAGGCCACCTAAAAAACAGGCTCTTACAAAAACCTTCTGTCGGGGAATCCCCCAAAAAACCCTTCCCAAAACTATAGGTAATTTGGGGGGGGGAACCCAAAAAGGGTCTGCCCCAAAGGGCCCCATTTAAGGACAATACAACCAAATACAAATAAAAATCAGTGCCCGGACGGGGGGGTTGGGGGCCCACGGGGGAATTGATCTGGGGGGCCCCACCCTACTGTACAAAAAAATATTACCGGCCTCTCGGACTAAAGGCCCCCCCCTTTTACCAATAATACAGTGGCAAAACAAAAACTGTATTGGGGATAAAATTAAAAGTAAAGTCACTTACCCTGTTTCTCCACTAAGTCAGTCAAACCCAATCAAGAAAACAGGGTTTAAATAGCCCCAATCCATATCCCCCTCCCCCACATACAAAAATTCCCCCTCCACCCACATAAAAAAATTTTCCCCCTCCCCCCCATCAATATCCCCCTCCCCCCATAAAATACCCCCTTTCCAAACCCCAAAAATTTACCCCCCCTCCCCCCCAAACAATATCCCCTCCACCCACATACAATACCCCCCTCCCCCCACAACCCACATCCCCTCCCCCCACATACAAGATCCCCCTCCCCACAACAATACCCCTCCCCCCCACATACAATACCCCCTCCCCCCAAATAAAAAATTTCCCCCCCCCCCCACAAAAAATATCCCCCTCCACCCACATACAATATTCCCCCCCACCCACAAAAAATTTACCCCACCCCCCCCAATACAATATCCCCCCCCACCACAACTTTATCCCCCCCAAACCCCTTACAATATCCCCCTCCCCCCAAAATACAATACCCCCCTCCACCCAAAATTAAAATTTTCCCCCCTCCACCCACAACAATATCCCCCTCCACCCACATACAATATCCCCCCCCTCATACAAAAAATCCCCTCCACCCACCCCAAATCCCCCACCCCCGTCCCTTTAACCCCCTCCCCCCACACAATATCCCCCTCCCCCCACATCAATACCCCCCCCACCCACATACAAAAACCCCCCTCCACCCACATAAAAATTTCCCCCCCCACCCACTTTACAATATCACCCTCCCCCCCCCCCCCAAAAAATAAAATTTATCACCCCCCAACCCACATACAATATCCCCCCCCACCCACATAAAAAATCCCCCGCCCCCCACATAAAAAAAACCCCCCTCCATCCCCCATCACTATCCCCCCCCACCCCACATAAAATACCCCCCTCCACCCCCCCATCACTTCCCCCTCCACCCACATCCCAATACCCCTCCACCCACATAAAATAGCCCCCTCCCCCCCAAAATACAATATCACCCTCCACCCAAAAAACAATACACCCCCTCCCCACATACTTTTTCCCCCTCCACCCACAACACTTTTCCCCTCCCCCACATACAAAACCACCCTCCACCCACAAAACAATACCCCCCCTCCACCCACATACAATACCCCCCTTTCCCCCCCAAATACATTATCCCCTCCCCCCAAATTTACAATACCCCCCTCCACCCACATACTTTACCCCCCTCCCCCACATAAACTATCCCCCCCACCCAAAACCCAATTTTCCCCCCTCCCCCCACAAAACCATACCCCCACCACCCCCCCATACAATACCCACCTCCCCCACATACAATATCCCCCCCACGTTTCCTTGGTCACACACCTACCCAATTTAGAAGTAAAAAAACCCCCTAAAATTTAGGGCCACCGGAGTTTTTGTCCTATCTGAGGGCCCGTTCTCTTCTTTCATGAGTCGTTTTTTTTCCCCTTCCCTCTTCTGCACCCGTTCCACACACCGCCATGATGACTTGCCCCGGGCCACAGCTCACCCCTGCAAAAAAATTACACAAAAAAAATCTTAGAACCCTCAATTTCCCATTTTCTTTTACCCCTTTCCCCCTCTGTACAAACGCCCCAGGGGTGGGAAGGGGGGTTTCAAGCCTAAATTAGAGGCCTATATCCCAAGGGTTGGAGGGTGGGGGGGAGGAATTTAAACCCCCGGAGATAATTTCTACAACTATGGGCTCTGCCATCTAAATTAATATTTCCGGGAAAGGGAGACAAAACCCCAGGTGGTTTGGGAAATTTGGGAGGGGCCCCCGTCTGTTTGGGAGGTGGTTTCTCCCGTTTAAAGGGAAAACTGTAGGTAGTTAGGGTCCCCTTTTTCTAGGCTGCTAGCAGTTAGTGACCACATTTAGGTATGGGGGCAGGGGTTAGGGCTTCCCCTGAAGTAGTATACAGGCATTAGGGCTTTTCCCCTGAAGTAGTATTTCAGGCGTTAAAGGGCCCCTTTAGGTAGTAATTTCAGGGAGTTTAGGGGCCCCTTTTAAGGGGGGGAGTGTGCAGGGAAATTCCGGGCCCCCCCCTTTGTACTGTGTAGGGGGAGTTCCCGGGGCCCCTTTAGTATTTAGGAAACCAGGGGGCCCCCTTTTTAGTAGGGGCCCCCCCGTAGGGAGTCGGGGGGTCCCTTGTATTTAAGGGGTTTTCCCTTTAGGGGACCAGGGGGCCCCCCTTTTAGTCCCCGGGCCCCCCCTTTTGGGCTGCCGGGCCCCCCAGGGCCCCCCTGAAGGTTTGCCCGGGGCCCCCTTAAGGTAGCCCGGGGGGCCCCCCTTTAAGGTAGCCAGGGAACCCCCCCGTAGGTAGCCAGGGACCCCCTGTAGGGAGCCAGGGACCCCTGTAAAGGGAGTCAGGGCCCCCCCTTTTAAACCAAGGGCCCCCCGGGAGTCCCGAGGCCCCCCCTTTTAGCCCGGGGGCCCCCCCGTATCAGGGCTCCCTTGTAGCCCGGGGCCCCCTTTTTAGTAAGGCTCCCCTTACCCGGGCCCCCCCCTTTTATCGAGCTCCCTTTTTAGTCGAGCTCCCTTGTAGCCAGGGCCCCCCTTTTATTTAGGCTCCCTTGTAGCCAGGGGCCCCCTTTTAGTCAGGCTCCCCTTTTAGCCAGGGCCCCCCTTGTAGCCCCGAGCTCCCTTTTAGCCAGAGCTCCCTTGTAGCCCGAGCCCCTCCCTGAGTCGACCCCTCCCCGTAGTCAGGAGCCCCCCCGTAGTTTAGAGCCCCCCCTTTTAGCCAGGGGCCCCCCGTAGTCAGAGGGCCCCCCCCCCCCCTTTTATCGAGGGCCCCCCCCCCGTAGTCAAGCCCCCCATGTAGCCCCGAGCCCCCCCTGTTGTCAGAAACCCCCCCCGTAGTCAACCCCCCCCGTAGACAGAGCCCCCCCTTTTAGCCAGGGCCCCCCCTTTTACCCCGGGGCCCCCCCGTTTGTCAGAGCCCAAAACCCTTTTTTTGCCAGGCCCCCCCCTTTTTTAGCCCGGGCCCCCCTGTAGCCCAAACCCCCCTTTGGGCCCGGCCCCCCCCCGTAAATCAAAGCCCCCCGTAGCCAGGCCCCCCTTTTTAGCCAGAAACCCCCTTTTAGGGCCCGGACCACCCTGTAGCGAGCCCCTCCCTGTAGTCAGACCCCCCCCCCGTAGTCAGAAGGGCCCCCCCCTGTAGTCAGGCCCCCCCCCCCCGGTAGTCAGGGCCCCCCCCTTTTAAACCAACCCCCCCCGTAGGGGAAGGCCCCCCCTTGTAGTCAGGGCCCCCCCCCGTTGTCCCGAGCCCCCCCTGTAGCCAAAAGCCCCCCTGTAGCCAGATCCCCCCTTGTAGCCGAGCCCCCCCCTTGGGGCCAGGAACCCCCCTGTAGTCAGAGCCCCCCTTGTAAGCCAAGCCCCCCTTTTAAACCGGGCCCCCCTTGTAGCCAGAGCCCCCCTGTATCAGGGCCCCCCTTGGGAAGGGCCCGGGCCCCCCTTGAGCCAGGGGCCCCCCGTAGCCAAGCCCCCCTTGTAGCCCGGGGCCCCCCCGTAGTCGAACCCCCCCCGTAGCCCGAGCCCCCCTGTACCAGAAACCCCCTTGTGTAAAAACCCCCCTTGTAGTCAAAAACCCCCCTTTTTAGTCAAAAACCCCCCTTGTATCAGAGCCCCCCCTGTAGTCGAGCCCCCCTTAGCCAGAGCCCCCCCGGGAGCCAGGCCCAACCCTTTTAGCCAGAGCCCCCCCCGTAGTTTTTTAAGGGCCCCCCCCTTTGTCAAGCCCCCCTTTTGTTAAACCAGAGCCCCCCCTTGTAACCGGGCCCCCCTTGTTTCCCGAGCCCCCCCGAGTCAAGGGCCCCCCCGTAGTCAGAGCCCCCCCCGTAGCCAGGGGGCCCCCCCTTTTTGCCCCGAGCCCCCCCTTTTAGCCAGACCCCCCTTGGGGCCAGAGCCCCCCTGTAGCCCGAGCCCCCCTGTTGCCATAAACCCCCGTGCCAGAGGGGCCCCCCCGTAAACCAAAAGCCCCCTTGGGAGTCCCGAACCCCCCTTGTAAATCGAACCCCCCCTTGTTTGTCAGGGGCCCCCCTGTATCAGAAACCCCCCCTTGTATCAGAGCCCCCCTGTAAATCAGAAAACCCCCCTTTTAGCCAGAGCCCCCCCCTGTAAATCAGAGCCCCCCCCTGGAAACCCCGAGCCCCCCTGGGAGTCAGAAGCCCCCCTGTAGGTAGTTTTAAAAAAAAAAAAAAAACAAAAAATTTACTTTCCTGGCCCGGGTCCCGGGCCGCTCTGCCTGGCCCCCCCGGCTCCTTTCTTTCCTGCATAGGGGGCGCGGTGAAGTGGGCGTCCCCCGGGGCGCCTTTTCACCCCGTAGGGGCCGGCGCCCCCAGGCTGAAGGGCCCCAATGCGTTCAGCCTGCCGGGGGGAGCAACGGGGCGCAGCGCTTGTGGCCTTTGGGGCTCCGCTACAACCCCCGCCCCCGGGGGTTGGGGGCCCTTATTCCCCCCCTCCCGGGCCGGTCTCCCGGGTGCTCGGGACGCGGGGCCCCCGGGGGCTCAGGGCTGATTTCCGGACGGGCCCTTGGGGGGCGACGGCACTGCCTCCGGGGCCCCCACGGCTCGGGGGGGGGGCCCCCCGGGGGATTCCCCCGGGCCCCCCCGGGGGGCCCAGTCCGAGCCTGAATGAAAAGTATGTAACCTTTTTTACTTTTCAGAAAATTTAAAATAAATGCCCCCTTTAAAATTCCCCTCTCATTATTTTTGGATTTGATAATTATAAATAATTTTTGGGAATCCCAATTGCCCTTAAAAGGGGAAGGGTTTTCTCTGTTTTTGTGTCAGAAGTGGGGAAAAACATGCATATGTGTCTTTTTATATTGTGTATGTAAACTTCTGGTTTCAACTTTATATGTGTAATCATTCTAACCAACCCTCTCGGGTTGGGTGGGAGTGTTCCAGAAATTGGGGCCGTCTCCTGCCCCACCAGCTGAACAGCTGCTTGAGGTTCTTTGTATAAGCAGCATCAGGGCAATGTCAAGAGATTCTACCCTGAAGCCACTAACCGCCGCCGTCGCTGCTCTTATAGCTTCCTGCATAGGAATCTACGAGAGCAGCAAGCCCCAGAGAGCACTGCTAGGAGAGGGGATGAGGCTTAGCGGGAGCCGCAAAGATCTGCCCCCTCTCCACAGCAGAGCAGTGTGAAGAGCCTGGGTGCCGGCAGAGAATCTAAACATGGGCATCCACTGTAATGATTACAGAAGTTGCCCACTTTAGGATTCTCAATAGATAAAATTTATTTTTGAAAAATTTTCCATAGCCAGCCAAGGAAAAACCGATAGCTGCAGTCTGATACTAGCAGAATGGGAAGGTCCATTAACACTGGTCCCTTCCCACTCTAAAAATACCAGCCCGCAGCTGTCCCAGAAGCGGACCATCACATTAGAGGGTCTGCTTCTGATGGTAACCTGGGTCTTCCCAGTACCCCTGGTGTGTTAGGTATTTGGGTAATAGTGACATGGGGTTAGTGTCAACCTTGGGGGTGACAAAAACTATTTTTACTAAGCCCAAGCGCTAGTAATGAAGAGCCATATGTCAGATACCTCCATTACTAAAACTGAAATGAAATGGAAAAAAAAAGGACACAAATTGCACAAAAAACTTTTTATTTATATAAACACTCCCCGGCTATAGCCCTTTTTCACCATTTTATTAAAGAAATCTGGATTTGGTTTCACATAGTCCAATGAGTTCAACATATTCCAAAGGGGAACCCTGTATGAATATAAGAACATTAAAAAAAACATGGAAGTGCTAAACATGCCTGTGGCTGATCTTCTGGTGGTGCATGGTACAAAGTTCAACCTGCACAATATGATTCTGGGGCATACAGTGCACAACCCCTGCACAATCTCCTGGGGGATGGTCCTATGCTCCCCCCCAAAGATATTGTAAGCTGTACTTCTCTCTCCCACTACTCCCCACCATTGTGTTATGCATTCTAGAGCCAACACAAAATACAACACCCCATCACTCAGTAACCTCTCCACCTATTACTCCACCATCATCTCACCTTCACCTATCAATCTCCCAAATCACCCCATAACCTTCCCAACTATTACCCCATAGTCCTCTCACCTCCACCTATTCCACCCATGTGGAGTTTGTACAGAGGTGGCCACAGGTAGGGAAGTGCTGAAAAAACTAGAATTCAAATATGTCTGTGTGGTAAATTTTGCAGAGTCATGGCCAGAAGTCATCATGGCAGTCTGGACAGGATGGAGAAGAGAGGGGAGAAAGAAAAATTCCAGTCATAAAAGATGTGTCTGGTGAGTCCCTAGATGTAAGTGCAACATAGTCATCTGCAGAGCCTGTGTACACTGTTATTTACCATTATAGGTTCACTGTATGGTGGAAATATTGGTAGTAGTGTAATGTATGTTCAGGCACAGTTTAGCGGTATCTCCCAGCTTTCCTGGAGGCTGAATAGGCTATCAAACGTCCAGGAAAGCTAGGTGATGCCAAAAATCCTAATTTAGCTTTCTTCCAGAGCCGTTACACAGTTGGGCGGAGTGGGCATTACTTTTTGTGAAGGGGGTGTGGTTCAACAAGAGGGTGTGGTCATGGAGTGGCCTCCTTCAACCCTAATTTAGCAAATGAATTTATACAACGTGATTTTCTGGATTTTATTTTGGATATTCTATCTCTCAATGTTAAAATTAACCTACCCTTAAAATTATAGACTGTTCATACACACAGTGAAGGAAATCATTATTTGATCCTTTGCTCATTGTATGTATATATGTATATGTGTGTATATAACTTTTTGTGTATGATGGGGGACATATGCCGGGGATATGCCAATATCTTTGGAACCTAAAGCTTTACTATGCACCACACTGCTTTAAATTGAGTCATTGATACAAGTATTTGAGCATTTGGTGCAACAGTTTTAATTTTGCCAAGGGACAAAGCCTGTTTCACTGTCAGATTGCCTAGATTCTGCAATTGGTGTTAAACAATCACGGCATTGATGGGTTAAAAGACTGAACCCCAGTTATCTCTGTTAAAGTGGGACTTTTGCTGTTTCAGTTGGCAAGCACTGGTCAATGTGCGGGTTCCGCTTCTTTGCCTCTATGTACAAGCATGGCAATTTGTATTACTGACCCGCTTACAGCAATATATTTTTTAAATACTGAGTCAGGAAGAGGTAAAATTTGTCTGGAAAGCTGAAAACATCACCGGTTTTGGGTCAATTTAGCAACAATGTCAATTATGATAATTGTGTATATGGAAAATATCCAGATCTGCAGTGTAATGATGGCTAAACCTCCATATCGAATGAGCACCAGAAATCATGAATGTCACATTCCTGTGCTACTAATACTTCTGTGTCTATTTACAGCTCCAGACTATAACAAAAGTCAATGGCTGAATGAGAAGAAAAAGCTGGGCTTGGACTTTCCAAATTATGTGAACTTGGAAATCACTACTTATAAACACAACTATATATATACATAGTATGTACGGGGGGGAAAAAAGTATTTATCAGCTACCAATTTTGAAAGTTCTCCAAAATTAAAAAGATGAGAGAGGCCTGTAATTACATCATAGGTAACCTCAAATGGGACAAAAAGAAAACCAAATCCCGAAATTCACATTGTCTGATTTGGAAATAATTTTTTGCAAATAAGGGGGAAATAAGTATTATAAATAACAAAATTCATCTCAATATTTTTTTTATACCCTTGTTGGCAATGACAGAGGTCAAACGTTTTCTGTAATTCTTCACAAATTGGCAAACACAGTTTGTATGTTTGGCCCCATCCCCATGCAGATCTCCTTTAGGGTTTTTTTTGGACTGTCGCGGGGAAACATGGATTTTAACTCCCCCCAAAAGGGTTTTCTAGGGGGGTTGAACTGGAGATGGCTGGGCCACTCCGGGGCCCTTGAAATGCTTCTTCGAAGCCACCCCTTGTTCCCTGGCGGTGTGCTGGGTTTTTGTCTGCGAAAGACCACTACATTTCATCTTCAATGCCCTTGTGAGGGAAAGAAGGTTTGCATAAAAATCTCACAATACATTCCCCTTTTCATTCTTTCAGCACAATCAGCTCCGGTCCCTTTAAGAAACAGCCCAAAGCATGAGTTAAACCCATGCTTCACAATGGGTTGGTTTTTCTTTGGTGCCCGCATTCTCCTCCAAACATGATGAGTTGTGTTTTTCACCAAACAGTTCTACTTTTTTTTCACTGCCCAAAGCATTCTCCCAATCCTTCGGACATAAAATGCCTCTACGAGCCAGACGGGCCCAGACAGTACGGGCAAACAGGGAGAAACGCTACACGTGATCTTATTGCTGGCGGCGTGTGTTTACTTGTGGCCTTTGTTATTTTACCCGCTCTTCTGCAGGTCATTTACTAGGGCCCCCCGTGGGGGTTGGGATTTTGCTTTCCATTTTTGCATTTGAACCCCCCGGGGTGAGACTTGGTGGAGCCACAATCGGGAGATTATCATGGCTTGTTTTTTTCCATTTTAATTATTGCCCACAGTTTTTTTCCCAAAAACGCTTGCCTATTGCAATTCATCTTCCCCGCCGGGCAAGCTACATTTTGTTTCTGGGTCCTTTGTCCTCTTTGGTCTTTACCATGTGGAGTTTGGAGTGTGACTGTTTGAGGTTGTGGACAGTTGTCTTTTTTATGATAACAAGTTTTAAACAAGTGCCATTTTAAAGGGATGAGGGAGAACATGGAGCCTCTTAAAGAAGAAATACAGGGCTATGAGACCAGAAATCCGCTTATTTGTAGGGACAAATACTTTTTTCCCCATAATTTTAAATTCTTTCCAAAAAAAATGTGATTTCGGGAATGTTTTTTTTATTTTTTTCTCTCATAGATGAGGTCTTTGATGTCAATTACAGGCCTCTCATTTTTTAAGTGGGAGACTTGCACGATGCTACGACTACATACTTTTTTCCTCACTGTTTTTTTTATATTTATTATATATATATTATATATATATATATATATTATAATATATATTAGATATATATTGTATATATATTATATAATAAAATATATATTTTTTTTTTTTATATATATATAAATTTTATATATAATTGTTGTAAAAAAAAAAAAGGGTTTTTTGGGGCCTTTTTGTCTCCAAATTTTTTTTGTATTATTTATGCCCACTATCCTTTGCACATGGACAGAAAGCTGCCGTTAA